>KL660937.1:0-12032 GCA_000732775.1 Stachybotrys chlorohalonatus IBT 40285
CATGGTACTTGGCAAGCCTGGTGGGCTGATATACTCGGGATGCGGGGTATGGGGTACAGGGGACTTTGTCTCTGCCAGGCAGCTCCAACGCTAAACGTCCACGGTGCTCTAGAACGAACTCGAGCCCGCCCCGCCTTTTCGTCGTGCATGGCATGGCCCGCCGGATGCATTGTGGTGGAATACCGGAAGCGAGGCCAACGACGCTCTGAAGACGGGCTGTGGCATCGCTTGGGAAAACTGGCTGCGATGCTTGGATTATGCATGTGGAACCCATGCAAGTTCATCCGCCTGCTTGCTCCAATACACCTAGCATTTACAGGAAGGGTACCTCATGTAGCTCTCCCATTGCTCAATTCGAGTACAACGCGACGTAGCTTCCAGTTCCCATTGTAAGCCCACGGCCGCTACTTCCTGCCCTCGTTCTTTCCTTCCTCGCAGCATACTCAGCACCCTCCGATACCGCCAACGCCAACCCTCCACCCGTTGTCATCGTGACTCGCCTCCCTCTCCCCCCGAGCTCCGGGGACGCAAGCGAGCAACCCCAAGGGTCCAAGTTCCCGCCTTGTGGACCCCCCCTGCGGCATGGCCTTTCCGGTTGCCGCATCGTCAATGCTCACGTGGCCTTGGCCCCTTCGGCTGTGTTGTCCCCAACAAGAACGACGACGACGACGACAATGGGACCTGCGTGGTATCATCTTGGAACCACCCCGTATCCCCCCAATATGCTCGGGCCATGATCTTGCATCAGCCAGCGTGTCCTTTTTGTGCAAAAAGGCTGGCCAACACCAAAGCTCGCGTTCAACGGCATCTCGTTGGGTTGACGGACTTTGCTCGACTGTGGTCCTCCCGACTACCCCATTTGGCGCGAGACTGCGCCATCATGGCTGTTCGTCACGGTACGGCGTTCGTTTGGCCCTTCGTAATCCTATTTGTATTGTGGTAAAGCGATGCGCTGCCTCGAGTAGAAATCCTCACCGTCGAGCATTCCCACCTCCCTGAAACTTACAAGAACTTCCCTTCGCCTCCGTGTCATACTAGCCGTCTTTTCCACGCTGCTCCAATCTATCCTAATTTTGTTACGTACATAAGCGTGCCGACGTCTGCCCAGCTCTTCTATCACCGTCTTCCCATCTTGGAAAACTCGTTCTGGTACCGTAGTTTGAACCCGTTGCACAAGGCTCTCATGTCCGGGTATTGGTAGCCCTTGAGCTCGAACCCCTGCGGAATCGCCCGCACCGGCAGCCCGATGATCCTGGCTGCCTTGTTTGCCTTGAAGCAAAGCCAAAAGTAGCCAGGGTGCTTAGAGTCGATGCAGAAGGCGTACGCCGATCGGTTGGGATTGGCGTCGACGTAAGTTGTGAGCCATGCCTCTGCGCCGCATGTTAGCTTCAAAAACTCCCGATAACACACACGTGGAATTCCAAGACGTACCTGTGTCGGTTCGCGACCTGCTCTGGTACTTGTCGTGCCGCATCAGCTCCTCCACCTTACGTGCCATGGTCTTGACATGATCCACGATCAACTCGTCGAGATCAGTGTACGTGTACTTGCCGCCCACCCGAAGGAGCTTTCCGACCGAGAACTCGGTCTCCTTTTGCATCTCCAGAATATCAATGTGCTGGTACACGTTATCCGCAACCTTCCACGTGATGGCTAGATGATCGTTGCCCTTGGACGATGGCCGGATGATGACCTCTCCGATGGGCTGCGAACCCAGATACTCCTCCGCCTGCGTCGCGTTGTACGGCTTGAAGTTGGGGTGCTTCACCACCCTTTGGGTCCGCCCTGTCGTCTGGTCCTTCTCGCGGAGCTCGTCTTTGTCGGCGGACTCTAAATTGTAGTCCCACCCGCTGTGTCCGTGGTTGACGGGGCGCCGGTAGGGAATCTTTAATGAGTCTTCACGCATGGTGAGCTTGGCCATCAGGTCCTTGTAGTTGATCTCAAGGATCTTGGCCTGGACCGTCTGGCCGCTGCTTAGCACATCCTTCAACGAACCCCGCGTCGTCACCTCGTGAGCCTCCACTCTGCCCTCGATGCCGCAGTCAAGCTTGACAATGGCGAAGTCGTCCTTGACCAGACGAACCAGAACTGGCACAATCATGCCCTCGCAGAGCGTGTGCTTGGTCTCGCCAGTGAATATCGTAAATATCTCAGACTGACCTAGCTGCGCAAAGCGCCTGCGCAGCTCTTCGTATGGGGCCTGCAGCTCCTTGCTGATGGCCTCCAATGTAGCCTGCTTTCGGTGGTTGTAGTTCTTAAACAACTGCTCCGCGTACTCGTCCAGAACAAGTTCGTTGACCCTGTCCTGCTCATCTGATTTGATGAGCCTGCGCACGGCCGGCGACCTGCCGTTGATGTCCCCTTCGGCCTTGACGTCCTCCTCGTCCAGCTCCATGGCGTCGGCTGCCACTTTGCGCGCCAGCTCGTAATCCTCAGGATGAATACGAGTGCTGTCCAGGGGATCCGAGTGCTTGTTGGTCGCATCGTAATCAACAATGAAGAAGCTGGCGCAGTTTGTCCACACCTGAGGCCCAACAACCGGAAGCTTGTTGCTATCTGGGTCGCCGACCAGTTCGTCTCTGTTGGTGACGGAGCCGCCGTTGGCGTTGATTGCCTTGACCACGCTTGTGGCCTTGCGAGGGCCCAGACCTGCCACGTAGGGCAGCAGGTTTGCAGTATACGCATCCGTCATGGCATCGCCGATGTTGACACCGACAAGATTCACCGCGTCGACCATGGCAGACTCCAGATACTTGGCTAGCTTGTCCTGGGGCAGAAGGTGCTGGCATGGGTGAAAAGCGAGAGAGGTAACGTCCTTGCCAAGCGCCGCATACTCTTTCAAAGGATTCTGCATGTAGCGGGCGAGGCCAATGCAGTAACGGGTAATGGAGTTCAACGAAGGATGCTCGGCCACCGCCCGTGGGCTATCTTTGTAGAGACGGGCAACCTCGTCTTGAACAACGAGCACCTCGAGCGGCTCGGCGCGATAGTCGTTGGTCTCGGGATCATCGAACTCGGGTCCCATCAGGCCCTTCTCGCTGACGAGCGTCTCTAGATCACGCACGAGCTTGTTCGTGTCGGCGCTCCAGCCGCTGACGCCGACCACGTCGGGGCGCCGACGCTTTACAAGCTCGACAAACTCTTCCCGCTGTGTCTCGTCGCGTGCCAGGTTTCCGAATTTTCCTTGTTCGAGCACACGCCCATCCTCTTCAACCCAAACCCAGCAAATGGGATCTCGCGCAGGGTCGCCCATTCCGTTGGACAAGACCAGCACTCGCGGAGTGGTTCCCAGCACCATGCCCTTTGGCTTGTACGGCGCCTGATCCAGCCTCCTGTAGTAGGCCTGCCGACACGACTTGAGCACTTCATCCTGGCAGAATGTTCTGATGACCTCCTTGATGTTTTTGGCAATCAGCTTGTCCAGTTTGGGATGCGCGAGATCCAGCACCTTCTTCCGCTCCTCCCGCCATTGCTCTGCTCGGTCACTGAAGTTCTCCGACTCGAACTCTTGGTAAAGCTGTTTCCGGAAATCATATTGACGCGGCATGGCGAGCTTGATCTCCACGAGCCCTTCTTCCTCAGCCCGCATCATCTTCAGGAAGAGTTCAGGCTGGTGCACCAAGTCGGCGATGGCCTGATTTTGCAGGTACTTGATCTCGTAGTAGGGGTGCATGTCGTCGATCTTTCGAAGGCCCTTGTCGGTTCGCCGGCAGCTGACCTCGGCCGCCTGGTAGTAAGAGCTTCGGAAGAACTTTCGCATTCGAGGGCTGGCGTACAGCTCTTCGGCGTACAGTTGACGGGCCGCGTTGATGACTTGCTCTCCAGTGCTGAAGTTGTCGTCGATCAGACTATCTGCGAGGTCCATCGGATACTGTGACTCGTCGTCCGGTGAAATCTTCTTGCCCTGATGGAGGGCATTCTTGGCCAGCTGATCAGCAGAGATACCGTACGCTTGTACGAAGTAAGAGGCCTTCCCATTGCGGACGCGGTCGAGAATCATGGACTTGGAGCCTGGTCGCTTTGCCAGGGAGATATTTCCAGCCATGGTTGCCAGGTCCTTGAGCTTGGGCCCGTATTGGAAGTGCAGATAGTCCTGTAAATCCTGCAGCTCTTCCATCGTAGCCGCGTCCGGTATCATCTCCTCGACCATGGCGTCTTGCACGTCCATGGTCTTGAGATTGTCATACGTCTTCTCAAGGGCGTTCCTCTTCTCCACAAACGAACGGAACTTGATGTCGAGTTCCAAAATGCGCCACAGGTCATCCTGGTCCAGAAGTTTCTCATCCTCCTCGGTGGAATAATGACGGTCGTCGGACTCGCCGCGGGCTCGAGCCTTCTTTGGGTGGATGAGATAATCTTTTCGGTGGTGGAAGACGAAGGGGACTTCAAAGTCCATCCTGACGAAGAAATCGATAACCTTGATGATGGCTTTGTTGAACGGTGACTGAAGCTCCTGAGGCAGTCCCTTCTTAGGCCAAAGCTGGTTGCTGATCCATCTGGCCTCCTCCTTGGCCAGATCGTCAGTAATGGCAAGCTCTCTGAAGGGTTTGCGTTCCAGCTGGAATCTTTCCGGCTCATCTGTGAAACGGATTTCGTTGTCTTCGTCGGTGAGGAGCTTCTCCTTGAGCTGAGACGGCTCGAAAACATCCTTGAGCTCGATACCCTGCTCTTCCTTCTCCCGCTCCTCCTGCTCTTCTTCCATTTGCAGGGCCCAGTCGTAATCCTCGCCGTTTCCAAACATGGCCTCCATGTCGTCCAAGGCATCTTTGTCTAGGCCCGCAGTATCGACGACTGCCGCGACACCTCGATCTCTCGGTCGTGCCACTTCAGCGTCTTCGATCTGGCGCTTGATTTCTTCTTCGTCTTCCGGGAAATCTTCCTCGATAAAGTCGTCGAATTCGTCGACCTGTGATCTGAAATTCGGTCGTGCATACGGCCGGCGATCCCCCGTTTCCTCATCTTCGTCGGAGAAAATCTCCTCGAGCCCTCGGCGTTCGGGAGCGGGTTCGTCATCGTCTCGATGGCCGCGCTTGAGGCGCTTGAACTTCGACTAGGTACACATAGTTAGTGAATGAAAGACGATGGCATCCTGTTGTGTCTTCGTACCTGTGGTTGTGGCTTTACCCTCTCCCCAAACTGTTCGCCAATGAGCTCCAAGTCATCTTCGTCGAGCTGTTCCTCCTCTTCGCGGTCTCGATGTTCACGCTTCCTTTTGACGACTGGGCGAGCATCCTCGTCGGATTCGCCCCCTTCCTCCTCCTCCTCGTCTTCGTCAACAATGAAGCCTTCGCGAATCTGTGCAACATCCGTCAAAATGCGTTATTCCTTTCCGGGGCAGAGAATTGTACCTTTCGCGCTTCTTCCTCGTCATCATCATCCTCCTCCTCCTCACTGGAGTCCTCTACATTGCCAGGGCGCCTGCGACGCTCCTCTCCGGTCTCTTCGTCAAATGACCCGTCGTCCTCGTCATCATCCAGCTCGGCTTCGCCCGAGATCAAATCGCGCATGCTATTACTCATTGTAGCTTTCAATGCGACGAAATGTTAGAAGGCCAAGAGGTGGAATAGTGCTTCGTATCCACGGGCGACGGATAGTATTATGGGGGAAAAGAAAGCAGAGCCAGGGACGAGCGGTAAGAGAACGCCAAGGGCAGGTTCGGAGGGTTGCCTGTAAAAAGAACGGATCGAAAGGCTGTTCGCGCCACCACCTCTGCACTCCTCTGATTTTTTGGAATAATTCAATGCCCAGCAACAGGCAGCTTTCACAGCCTCGTCGCGACGAGCTGGTGGAATTTAGTTGATCCGGTCAAGCGCGTGCCTTATGTAAGCCATTATCAAGATGACCCTGGCATAGCGGGCTATCAACCGTGACCTTGGAAAACCGACCTTTCGTGGGAGGTTGTTGAGTGTGTTTTGTAATAAAAAAAAATACAGGTTTTGCATGTGCCATGAAAATAAGGCTTTACGGCATCACTAGCTGATACGGCCAGCCCAATCGTAGAGGTATACATCTTGATTACCATGCTTTGAAGAGGGCCCGTAAAGGTCCAGTTGATCACGCCTTCGTCATCACTGGGAGAATTGGGAGAGCATGTCCACATCAAGATACAGGGTGATGTCGAGCTCTTGCTTGCTTTAAAATCACGACTTGAGGCGAGGTAGCTTCGTCAGGGGGTTGACCGACAGGATGTTGCACTGCTCTCGACACCGACGTCACGGAATGTGGATGGAAACCTACCAAAAGGTATATCGTTCTAACAGGCATCCGTAATTTGTACGGAATTCATGCTCAGAGGTCTTTTTGAAACAACGTCTTGGGATGGGACCCTTCGACTTGAAACCAACGCGGCTACGGCCAAGGGGGGGACATGGGTATCCGTAGAGCGGGCCTTTGTCTCTTCTGCACAGTACCTTGCATCAACACTACCGCACCACGCTGTGCCATTAGACCCCGAAGAACATTATGGGCGGAAATTTGGGCCAAGGAAGAAGCATAGAACGAAGACCTGGGTCTGATCAATCTCCAAGATTTCGCTTGCCTGCAAAGACGACAACCAAGCGGCAAAAGGGGAATATATTGCTTACCGAAACACCTAGGCGGTTCCGAGGCGGCGCCGTTGAAGCCTCCCATTGTGTCAGACAGGTCGTGCTGGGCCAGAAATTAATCTACGTGTCGCATTCTCGCGGCAGCTAAACTCGTTCGCTTGTTTCTATGTGGCCGGTTGCTTACAGAGACAGCACACCCTCACAGAACTGGCATCAGTGGGCTGTTGGCGCTTCGGTGGGGGGTTACAGAGTAACATGACGACCAATGACCTCGTGACAATCGGCCTTCTCTTGTCGTCTGTTTGTCCTAGGCAGGCCAACTATGCCGGCCCTTAGGTGATGATATGCGAAGTTGAGCTTGAATCACCAGCCTAAGGTGTCGAAGGATGTTGAATCACATCTCTGGGGAGCAGACAGCGGTGACGAGTGGCCGACAGTCTTCCTGAAGAGGGGATTCGGTAGTGTCTTGTATATACTGGCGAACCAGGCAAACAGATGCTCCATGCCTGGGAAGCACTATAATGCCTCCGCATCGACCTTGATGTACGCCGCCAATTCCACCGAGTGCTTTCAAGCTGTCCTTTGACAATACGATGTGATTGATGGTTGGACGGCATCGCCCAGCCACCACCACCACCACCGGCTAGATAGATCCATACCATACTGCAGATCCATATGCCAGCGACTGGTGCATGCAAGATCAAGTGCTAAGAGCAACATAAATGGAGCAAGCACCCGGATGCATGGCTGGACAAATGGAATGGGTGGATGGGGGCGGCCCTTGAGCCCCTGGTCCCATGATCCCCTTCCGTACCTTGCAATGCCGGGCCCAGGCCTGTTGCAAGAGATCGGTCTTTTCTCTTGCTCAAAATACCACAATAAGCGCCCAGGCCCTTGGGAGTATCTTTCCTTCATCGTGGTTGCCGGGCTGTCGAGAGTCGTCAGTCAGTGTACCTAGGGCTTCTCAGCACGTTCGAAGCTATTGATTCATGGATGCTACAGAAAACAACCCCACCTCGGGCTCTGGATAATCCTACCTAAGAACTGGAATCAGGAGACTTTCTTCGCCCACCGTATTTGTGCCAGGTCCAAGCTTCGCATCGATCTACTCTGCCCCAGCGCCATTAGATAAGGCTGGTGTATGCAGTCTCCAATCGTACTGCCCCTTATCCAGACGTCTCTCTACTTCAGGCGTCCATCTACCTCTCCCCGGCATCACCATCCCCCGTGCCGAGTAAGGAGCTTGTGAAGCGCCTGGGCCTCAACTTAACCCCACCATCCACAGAGGGGGAACTACGTCCCGTCCCTTGCCTTAGGGTGGCATCGACACTTCTTCGCCCCCAAAATAAAGCTCTCACGAGTGCCCAAGGACTCTCATTTGTCACGAAACGGCATGCCCGCCAGCGACTGTTCAAATACTGGTTGAACCGTCCTGAGACGAAACGCACTGCAGCCACGAGGACCACCACCGCGATCCGACACAAAACATACCAGCCCGACCAGACGGCGACAACGAAAAGCGCCGCAAACCTCGCCCACTATGGCCGACCCCTTTGCCCCGCGCTCCATGAAGCGCAAGAACGTCAAGGGCCTTGCCTTGACACCAGCCGCACCGAGACCCCCGCCGACCGCCGAGACCAGTCGACCCGACAATGGCCCCGGTAGGGGCGGCGATGCAAGTAAGGATGAGCAGCTGGAGATTGGCATCGAGTACAAACTGGATCTGCGCCCCGAGGATCTCGAGATCCTCAAAGAGCTGGGTTCTGGTAATGGCGGCACCGTCAGCAAGGTCAAACACCTTACTACCGGCACCGTCATGGCTCGCAAGGTCTGTTCGTCCTCAAGGGGTGTGTGTGGGATACGAGACTGACCGACTGCCCATCAGGTCATACACGTCGAAGCTAAGAAGGAAATGCGGAAGCGAATCGTGCGAGAACTGCAGATCATGCATGGATGTCACTCTGATTACATCGTGACCTTTTACGGTGCATTCCTCAACTACAATAACGATGTCATCATGTGCATGGAGTATATGGATGTTGGGTATGCTACGCCGTGCCGATATGCTGATGCAGCCTACTGATATCATGATAGCTCGCTCGATCGTGTCTCCAGAGTCTTCGGCCCTGTCCGCGTTGACGTACTGGGCAAGATTGCCGAGGCAACGCTGGGTGGACTCACATACCTCTACTCAAAACACCACATCATGCACCGAGATATCAAGCCATCTAATATTCTCGTCAACTCGAGGGGCTCGATCAAGCTCTGCGATTTTGGTGTCTCTGGCGAGCTAATCAACTCCATCGCGGACACCTTTGTTGGAACATCGACTTACATGGCCCCAGAGCGAATCCAAGGAGAAAAATATACCGTCAAGTCAGACGTGTGGAGTTTTGGTCTGAGCATCATGGAACTCGCCATCGGCAAGTTCCCGTTTGCCGCAAGCGAACAGCTTTCCGACGGAGACGGGGCACCTGCGGGTATTCTAGACCTACTGCAGCAGATTGTCCACGAACCGGCGCCCAAGCTACCGAAGAGCGACGCCTTTCCTAGTATCCTGGAGGATATGATTCAAAAGTGTCTGTACAAAGAGCCAGAGAAGAGGCCGACACCGCAGGAACTATTCGTACGTGCCCAACTCACCGATGACATGAATCCTTATCGTCTTTACTAACCACGGCACAGGATCTCGACCCCTTTGTCCAGGCGGCGAAGAGGACGCCAGTCAACCTGAGAGAATGGGCCGTGGGCCTTATGGAGAGGGACAATCGCAAATCTCACCTCGCCCCTCAGCTGTCGCCTTCCACACAAGACTTGTTGCGCTCTAGCGACTCTCCCACATATACAAGCCAACCAGATGAGCGAGGACTGCCAACGCCCACCTCTGGCGACATTCCCATCGCAGGGGCAGGCATCGTCTCTCCCAGGGACAACCAGTCTCACCACCACAACCGATCACCCACTCGCAATGGACAACCCACGTCTAGTCGAACGCCAGCCTCCGCACACCCAGGCCTCGGCCCGCGGATCGTGACGACCAACTCGATACCCAGAATAGGAGGATATCCTGACAGCGCTGGTCCCGTCAGCGCAAACGCTGCAACCTTTAGTCTACCCGTCCGTCCAGCGCCCGGCGGCCCCCTGCCGCCTCCGCCTCCACGAAAGGAGACACCCGACGACATGCGCAGAGAAAACCGAAGGCAGGCTACCTTCGGCCTTCCACCTAACCCGTCGTACGGTGTCTGAGGTCCTATTCAACGGGTGTCGTCGATTTCGACTGAGGCTGGGGCGCATCCTCGTAACCCAGCAATTCTTTTCCCAGCGTCCTGTTTGTCATGTCTGCAAGCTTTCTCGGTCATGGTCATTCAAAAAGCTCAAGTCACTGCGTAATTTCGGATTTGGACAAAGGCCCATAGTCACTTATTTAGCCTGTTGTGGAATTGGTGATGAATGGGTTTTCTGTGACCAAACTGTGCATGTAGCAACGCGGGCGTCTTGCTTCAGGAAACAAACCAATTTAGATTACAGTATCTGCGGTTGACCAACACAGTCGTCTAACGTGTCCTGCCCTATGGGGGCATGCTTGGAAACAGCACTGAGTGTTTGGTGGTGATGTGTGTATTGATAATTTTGCTTATTGGATTTTGTCTGGTACAATTTCGCGGCCGTGGAAGCCTCGTTCGAGTACATCTATGAGTTCGTCTAGCTGGGCAATGACCAAGTCTGTAAAGCCGTGCTCGGCCAGGTGCCTGTTCACATCGTTGACCACCAGAACGGTGGCCGCCCCGGCAGCGCGTCCCGCCGCCATGTCGTCTATCGAGTCGCCCACCATGATCAACCCGGACGCATCGACGGCGCCTTGGCCATCCTCCAGACCCCAGTCCTTGGCGATGTGCATGATCCCCGCAGGGTCGGGCTTGGGGGGCTTGAACTCCCGCGTGACGATGGGGTGGAAGACGGAGCCGGGGAGAAAGCTGGAGAGCAGGTGCTGGACGGGGAGGTCGAAGTTGCGGGTGCATATTGCCTTGCGGATCCCGCGTGAGTCTAGGTAAGACATGACGGTGCTGAGACCTGGTTGGGGAGCCTGGGACTTCATGGCCCGGCGCTCGATGTCTTCGAGCAGCTTGTAGGCGGCTGGCTGCTCGCCGACCGGGAGGGATTCGACGTGGTCAAGGATGTCGACGGATTTTGTGATGCCTAGGGCGGACCGCATCTCTCCAAACATGTACGTCTGAGGCAGGCTGGACGAAAGGTTAGCCAATCAAACCCCAATCTCTAACCCCAATGGGGATGCTGTACTTTGGACAGGCTGCCGGTTGCACTGCACGGCCAACCACATGGACAGACATGCATCTCTTTGCATCTCTTTTGTGTAAATGGAAGTAAGAGAGTCACACGAACCATAATGTACCGTCCATGTCAAACACTACGCCTTTCAATGCGGGCAAAGTCGCCGAGGACTTAGTGGCCGCAGCTTGAAGGGCGGCGAACCGCTTGGGCGTTGATGCAGCCATCCTGAACACAGAGCGGTACATGAGCTGTGTCGACGGTTGTGCAATGTGTTGACCTAGATAAGCCAGCAGAGTTTAGCTTACCGCATGGTCTGGCTACGATGTCCAAGCAGGTGGTGCCTCCGTCCGAGGGCGGAATGGCTGCAGACGTTGTGGGTGACATGCAGATTGGGGAATCCAACGTACCTGCGCCGAAGACCTTCAGTGTTCAGGATTAAGGATCGTTTGGTGATTCCCTGGGTACCGTCTGGTGGCATTTATCATGATAAGAGCGCCTGTAACGTCGGTGGAGTCCTGGCGAAAAGGAAGGCGGATGCCAATCGTCTTGGTCTCTGTACCATCTCCGATTTCCAGTTTCGCTAGCGGCCACGGTGCCTTTATTTCCATCGCTTTGTTTATCCACAGTCGATGCGTCCCGCAGCTCCAGTCAGAAGGGGGTCGGGTTTGCTTTAGATGGATGAAAATGGCCCAAGTCGGGACTACCGTAGTGGTACTAACGCTGTGTTGAGGCAGCCCACCCACTCAAGCTACCTACGTACTCACCAACTTACAGGGCAATCAATCCAACGAGGCCCTGGAACGAGCCTTATGACGACTGACTGGGTGAGAAGTCCGTATATTTACAATCCACTGCGAAGATTTTTGTGTACTTGGTAGATATACGAAATAGTTGCTTCAATACGAAATTGGATGCGAGGCATAGGCTGGAGGGTAGGATAGATGCTCTAACCCTGGCTACTTGTGGATGCTTGTGTCATCATCGCGCTTCTGGGCTCGCTCAGGCACCTTCTTAGCGGCAAGCGCATCCTGCATTCATCCTGCAGATACCTCGCCAAGCCCCGTGGTCTTCTGCAGCATCCTGGCCGTCTTTTTCAACCACCTGCCCGGCGCTCAGATTGCCATTGCGATTCAACGACAGCCCACGAGTCGACCTCCACCTCCGCGAGACCCTTGCAAGCCCCCCCCCCCCCCCCCC
>KL660937.1:12056-46928 GCA_000732775.1 Stachybotrys chlorohalonatus IBT 40285
CTCAGAAACAATGAGGCCGGATGGTATTTGGTGATCGAGCCGAAGCAGCTATGAGCTCGACTTCCAACACTACTAGTAGGCCCTGGCCGCCCAGGGGCTTCGGCAGGAGGAGTGTACGTCTCTACCGTCTTTGCGGATGGTTCGCGAAGCTGTCGAATATACTGCTCCAAGCTCGCAGCTAACCATCCTTCATATAGAAAATGCGAAATGGAACCTTCATCATCCCTCGAACCGGAGAGCGCTCCCGGCGCCAGTTCACCCTTCGCACCTCCAGCGGACTCGACTCGGAAGATGGCACAAGCTCCAGCACGTTGGCGGCCGAGTATACCGAGTCTTTTCGCGAACGGGTTGATATCGCCTTAAGATCAGCTCGGGCTAAGGCCCTCGACACCTGGCACTGGTTACAGACAGACGAGGGCCACGGCGTCGTCAAGTGTACGCTCGCTTACCTCCTGGGAAGCATAGCGACCTTCTGGCCCCCGTTGTCCGACTTTCTCGGCCACCGCGATGGCAAGCATGTCGTCGCCACCCTCACCGTGTACTTCCACCCTGCCCGGACAGCCGGCTCCATGATCGAGGCCGTCTTGATTGCAATCATTGCCGTCGCCTACGCCGAGCTGGTCTGCGTCTTGTCCATGGCTGTCTCGATAGCTTCCAAAGCTCGCTTTGGCCTCGTGGCGCCCGCGCACGTAATTGTGCTCTTCGTCTTCATCGGCGGCGGCCTGGGCTTGATTGGTTGGGTAAAGCAGCGCATGAATCACCCTCTGGTCAACGTGGGCTCTACCCTGGCATCCATCGCCATCATCTCCGTCTTGACCAAGGAGGAGTCAATTCGAGAAGGGTTCTTCTCGGCAGAAAAGATACTGCAGGTGCTCAAGATGCTGCTCCTGGGCATTTCCTTCACTTCCGCTGTCAATTTGCTCATCTGGCAAGTTTCGGCCAGAGCTTTGTTGAGGAACTCGTTCGTCAACGCTTCCAGATCCATGAGTGACAAGCTTTCCATCATCACCAAGGGCTTTCTGGAAGGCACTGACGAGGACATCAACTCCTCCACCTATCAGCAGGTAAACAAAGAATACAACTCGGCCTATTCTGCAATGACAAGCAATCTGAGGGAGTCCAAGTTTGAGTACTACTTTCTTGGCCGCGAAAAAATATACCAGCTGGACAAGCGCCTTGTCAAGTCTCTGGAGAGCCTGTCCCAATCGATTGGAGGTTTGCATAGTGCTCTTACTACTCAGGTTGCTCTCCTCAAAGAAGTGCCGGGCCTCGAGTTTCCAGGCACCGGCACCACGACTCCAACTGCAGCTCCTTCGTCCCCTAAATTGACACGATCGTCATCTTCAATATTCGAACGCGACAAAGACCGCCTGGCCGTGATTACCGAGTCCAACGAGGATGAAGATGATGCGAATGCGCAGGGCAGCGCCCGTCGAACACCAGCGGTCAAAACGCCAATATTCCATGTGCCCTCAGACATATTTGAGCTCTTCATCGAGTTGCTAGGCCCATCACTCAAGTCCTTTGCCTACACCCTGTCCGAGACGCTCAGAGAAAAGCCGTTCGGCGAAGATCCCATTTACCAAATTAGAGTCTACGATCAGCTTCGGGAAAGCCTTCGGGAGTCTCTAAATCTGTACAACGGCGCTAGAGGTGGCGCTTTGCATGAACTATATAAGAGTATCGAGCTGGGTCGATCAAGGACCAAGGAAGTCCAGGCTGATATCGAGGAGGTTGCTGCTGCCTGCGGACACTTTTCCTTCAGTTTGCAGGCCGTCGCCGAAGCGACAGATGCATACCTGGATGTGCTGGACGAGCTGAAACATGCGACGGAGACCAGCCGAAGAAGCTGGCATTGGCTGAAGTTCTGGACCTATTTTACCAAATCCCAAAAATCACAACCTGTATTCCTGGACGACCCCGAACGCGAGGGGCTCATAAAGAAGCCACCAGTGAAGAGTATCAGGAAGTCGGCTTTGCCCAAGGGCATCCCTGACACAATGGTCCTTCGCAAGGATACCTTCAACTGGGATGCTGCTCCTCAAGCGAGTCGGTTCGTTCGAGGGGCTTCGCAAAAGCTTCTTCAAATATTGCGGTTCTTGGCACGAGAGGATATTCTATTCGGCATCAAGGTTGGTATAGGCGCAATCCTTTGGGCCATGTTTGCCTTCATTCCGGCTACGAGGCCAGTCTACGAGCACTGGCGGGGTGAATGGGGTCTCTTGTCATACATGATCGTGGTGGGCATGACGACGGGTGCTTCAAACACGACCGGGACGGCTAGGTTCATTGGTACACTGATCGGAGGAACATGTGCCTGCATATCCTGGTTAATCTGCCGCGAGAACCCCTATGCCCTTGCTCTGGTCGGTTGGCTGATGGCCTTGGGGAACTTTTACCTCATCCTGGTCATCAAGAACGCACCCCTCGGCCGAATATCGCTCCTGGCGTACAACGTCATTGTGCTATACGCCTACAGCCTGTCGCAGCGGGTCGATGACGACGACGATGACGAGGGTGGTTCCCATCCGCTCATCTTCAATATCACGTATCATCGAGTTGTCGCTGTCACGCTGGGCATCGTCTGGGGTATGGTTGTGTGTAGGCTGTTGTGGCCTATTTCCGGAAGGCGGAAGTTCCGCGAAGGCCTCGCTGTCTTGTACTTGCAGCTGGGCTTGATTTGGAAACGCGGTCCCCTGGGGGTTCTCCTGGACAACCAATATCCCACAGACTATATGCGAGAGGGAGAGCAGGCCGCATTACAGCGATATGGTTCGTGTTTCTTACTCTGCCTGTCTCGGCCCGTTTTTTTGAACTAACGGATCTAGCCTTCAAACTTGAATCTCTCCGTAACTCTGCTCAGTCAGAATTTGAGCTCCGCGGGCCTTTCCCACACGAGGCCTACGGCCGAATCATGACATCAACTAAAATCATTCTTAACGGCTTTTATGCCATGCGACTCGTTACCCAAAAGCGAACAAAGTTGTCCGAAGGCGAGCGTGCTCTGCTTGAATTTGTCGCTCCCGAAAGACAATTGCTCTGCCAGCGCATCTGCCACGTCTTCCAGGTCTTGGCCTCTTGCATCATGCTCGAGTATCCCCTCACCGATGCCATCCCGACGGTCGATACCATCAAGGACCGGCTCCTGGGCAAGATATACCAGTTCCGGAAGGAGCACATGGAAGAGCACTTTAAGAACGGCTCCAGCAGTGTGGAGACGATTGCCGAGGAGCAGGATTATGCCCTGATATATGCATATACACTGGTCACGGTGCACGTGGCCGAGGAGCTGAAGAAGGTCAGGAGCGAAATCGAGGCCTTGTTTGGTGTGCTGAACGAGGAGGCGCTACTTTTGGAGTAAAAATACGCTGCGCTGTCTTTGAAAAGCGGGATGAACACCCTCATCAGTAAACGATACTTGGAATACCCTAACTCTCCTTTCAATGGGCTTGATGCCCTTTTGCTCGCTGCAAGACAGCCGAGATCACATGGCTTCGTATATAGATTTTTTGTATAGACCACTTTCTAGCAGTGATACCAATATTGTGCTTGCTCCTCGCCCGATGCTCTTTCATTAATCCAATTATTTATCATGTATATCATGAATCATGCCCAATCCCCAACTGCCAATATGCCGCCAATCAAAATAACCGAACACAACCGCCTAACCATCCAATAACAGTATCCCCGTCTCTACAAAGTACATTCCCTCAGCCTCCCCTCACCTCCAAGCCGATACTCGATCCATCGCCCGATACCCTTGCGCCCAGGCACCAGCAAACTGCCCGGGTTCATGACGTGACAGCCTTCATAGGTGATGCAGAAGGGCGGTGCGGTCGTGTCTATCAGCGCGATGGCCGTGGGCAACGGGTACAGGTGCAGCGCAGAGGCATAGTCCCAGTGCACGGGGCGGATGGGCTGGCGGAAGGGGGCGAGGTAGCCTTGGTCGAGCAATGTTTTGACGAGTTTCTGAACGGCGCGGACGTCGTGCGACGGCGGAGAGCCGCCTGCCGCGCCGTGAGCGTCCGGCTCCGTGGAGTCGAGATCCATGGAGTCTGGTACCTTCAACAGGCCGGCGGGTTCGTCGTTGTCGGCAGAAGAGTCTCCGTTCTCTTGGGATTCGACAGGCTTGCGCTTCAGGTTGACGGATGTTCGCCGTAGGCGGGCAGACAGGTCGTCTCGAAAGAGGACGAGTTCATGGCTGGGCCCGAAGAGGCTGACTCGGCTGGGGTTTGTCGTCCACACGGCCGAGCCCTGCACCCTGGCGCTCGTCTCGGCATTGGCTGTGGCAAAGGCACGGCGGATGCGCGACGTGAACATATCCGGCACGGGCTTCCGCGGAAGAGGGGCCGAAGCACCGGCGGTAGATGCCGACACCCAGCCATCGTTGTCGCCCGGCACGAATACAAACGTCGCCTCCTGGAGCAGCGCGGGGAAGTCGGAGAGGGCCGAGGCCAGGGCGTCGAAGTACTCTTTGTACTCGATGCTGCCTCCGCTGCCGCCGCGGGCCATGACGGCGTGCTGGGTGAAGTTGCCCGTCAGCACGAAGCTCAGCGGCGTCGAGCCTTCGGGCTCGGAGGCGTAGAGCGTGAGGATCCTACGCAGAGCTTGCAGGGCGCGCGGCTGGTCGAGGTTGAGTTCGCCGATGATGACGACGCGGTCGCGCGATGGCTGGTCTTGCGACGGCGCCTGAAGGAGGTTTTGTTGCAGCCGTCGCATCTTGGAGCCAACGGCGCGCTCGCTGCCCACGCCGAGGAAATCCACCCAGCCGAAACCACCCCCAATGGTAAGATCGCTGCCTCTCTCCGGGCCGCTGATGCCCAGGGTCGCCTTGCGTCTTTCGCAGGGGGGCTGGCCGATGATGAAACCTTGGAAGCGCCCACCGAGCGTGCCGCCCACTCCGCTACTCCCGCTCAAGCCCTTGCCGATGGACTCTTCCTCCTCCTCGTACACGCCATCCACCAACACGATCATGCCAGGACAGAACCACGCTGAATCGTCAGGCAGGGCGACAGCCTGGGCTAGGTCGAGTGCAATGGTGCCTGTTAGATCGCTAATCGCAAGGCCACCGGTGGGAAGGATAACGAGCAGCCCGAGGAGCATGTGGTAGCTCCCGTGACGGCCGAGGAGGTTGGCTATGGGGGTGATTTTGAGCGACTGTGGGTTAGAAGATGAGCGTTGGAGGGAGGGTTTGCGGGACGAGGAGACAGCAGAGGTTTGGAAGGACTCGTTGCGCATGAGGCGCTGGTGGATGACGTGATAGCGGTTGCGGAAGACGGCGGTTTTGTGTGATGCGGGGGGTAGCAGCGACGGTTTTGCTGTGTCCCTGGTTGTGAGTTAGCCATCGTTTCCGTGGTTTGAGGTCCAAGGAGGGTAGTACTTTTCGAAGTGCCTCTTCCCTACGTTGTAGACCATCCGAGGCTGCTCAAAAGCCCCGACGACCTTCAGCCAAGCCCGAGGGTCTTTTGTCTCCTCGTCGTCGTCCCCTGCTTCCTGGACGCCCAACCCCGACATGCCAAAACTGGCGTTGCTATCATCCCTGATGAGGTTTGTTGGGCGCAATCCAAGGCTGGTGTTGAAGGCGTCACTGTCTCGTACTTCAAGCATGCTATCCCCTCTGGGCAAGCCCGTCCTCCCTGCACTGACGACCTGGCCTCCGCTCATATTGCCTTCAAGGGTCTTGAGAATCTCCTGCAGTTCCTTGCTCGAGCCTTCTACAATGACGCCTCCATTGCGATTCTTCCAGCTCCGCGCAATCTCCTCGAGGACCCGCTCGGCCAGGCCCTCCTCTCGCCATCCCGAGCCGCAGTGCCGGCCGATGAAAGTGGCGAGCTCTTGTAGGGCGGACGAGGTGAGGGTCAAGGAGTGTTTCTTGGTGAATGTACGAAAGGCGAGTGGCCGCAGCGACGCGGGCGGGAGGATGATGGGGAGAATGACGACCTTGGGCGCATTGACGCTGAATGGCTTAAGGGGGTGAACCGGGGTGCCGAAGGCGGGCGAGGAAGACGGGATGGCAGAGGAGGAGGGGATGTGCTGTTGAGGCCTTCGGAAGAAGGGAGCTGGTGTCCTGTCCATTGTTGCTCGAGAGGCTCGCGATGTCGAGGACGTTGTTATGCTGAGGATCCGGGCTTGTTGGGCGGCATGTCTCGTCAATGGTCGTATCCAATTGCCCAGGCGTATTATCGTCGTCTTGGTTGTTTGAAGAATATGGTCCCCCAAAATCGCGACTAGGGAACCGCGTCGACGCGTTTAATTGATTCCGGATAGGTGCATATTATGCGGGAATGGTGGGTCGGCGGGCTTGGGCGGTGACCTCATTGGAAAATGGAAGCTTCGGATTGCAGCTACCATTGATTCGAGCCCCCCTGTTTGGAGCTCACGGTCTGCTGTTGTTCTCGGACATTTGGCTACAATTCACTGAAAGCAGTTGGCATTGCCAATTTATCGAATCATGTTGGTTCTTGGGCCTCGGGCAGCTACCGCGCGCCACGGCAGCTTCCTTTTCCGACGGACTGTCACGACCCTCGCGAACAATTCACATATCGTTAGTATAACGTCCAACCCTCTGGCACACTCGCGCATCAGCATACACTTGGAGTTTGGCTGGCTAATGGCAGTTTATGTTCAAGAAAGTCTTCAGCGATCCCATTTCACCCAAGTCGCACATCCTCACATATCTCGACAAGTCTCCCCCATCAAAAAGACTGGCCATTGGGACAACGACGACGATTCCGCCCACGCCGCAGTCCTTCACCGAGAACCGACACTTTCTGTCCATTCTGAACGAGGTTGTCGCGGAATACGGACACCAAGATGAAGATGTTATAAGCCAGGCCCAGGCTTTTGCCGCGCCTGGTGGCTTCAACCTTGGCTCAGGCGGTGCCTTTTTCAAGCAGCAGCGACCGGACAAGGGAGCATCCCGCAAGCAGGGCGGCGGCGGCGGCGCAGGTGGCTCCGGGGCCGGAGGAGCCAGCGCTCAGGCAGGAGCTGGAGGTGCCGGCAGGGGAGGGTTCGTCCACTTGAGCGACCGCAGAAACCCACCGGACTTCGGCAGGATAGCCTGGCCCGAAGATATCCTGGGCAGTGTCGAGGTGAACGAGGCTGGTCAGGTTGTGGGCAAGGTCCAGCCCAGCGGGACGTACAGGGTTCTTACCAACGAGGGCATGTAAGTGAAAGTGCCGATTCTGGATTGAAGGGACTGGAACTAATTACGGCTTGCAGCCTTGGCCTGAGTCCCTTTCTGAGACAGAAGTTGGTGCAAAGGCTCCGGCAGGAGGAGGCCAAGGATGATAGCTCATGATGCTGTGTCACTAGGCCAGCTGGGTACCGGGGAGATGGTGTGAGGAGGATTGGAGAGCTGTACGAATATTACCTGATCAAGTCGTATTCCTGATTTTTTGTATAATGAGCAAAAGAGCCGGCATGGCCTGGGAGAAATTGACAGGTCGTTTTTTAGGTGCGCTGGCGGCACTAATTCATTACGTGAGGCAGGACACTAAGTTCGTCGCATTTTGCTTGGTGGGCTCTATAACGGGCTGTGCCGCAGCCGTGCGGAAGTGCATCCATGAATATGGGATCATGCACCTCGCCTAGGATAGGATTGAATTTTCCAGAGACCTGGACGGGCAGTCCGGTGCAAGCGGTTCATGAGACAACCATGTATCAATATGATGTGTTGCAGCGGGGAAACCCGGACTGACCTACATTGTCCATCAGGCAAATGACGACGCTGTTGGAAGGTAGAGGGACGCGACGGAAATAACAACTTCTGAAACCAGAGGGACCGTGCCTGAGATTCGACTAATCGATCGGGGGAAGCTCCCTGCAAAACGACGTCGCTCCATGCCTGCTGCCCATGCCTCCCTGGTCCGCTTTCGAGGGTCAATGATCGGCTCAGAAGCACGCTCGGAAAACAGGAGCGGTGCTACGGTCCATTACTAAGTACCTAGTACCTACCCTAGGCCAGGAGCATCCGCACTCGTACGTAATTGCATGTAATCCTCGTGCGGCGCCGTTGATGAGGGTATTTTGGACAGGCAATATCCGTACATGCAGCGAGCTTGAATGCCTACCTTGACATGGGTACGTAAGGTGGAATGCTGGATTCGGCGGGGTCCATGTACATGCAGTACAGGGCCTAACCATGCCCAGAGGCCTAAAAGAGCTTGCCAATCAAAGCTTATCGATACCTGGGCTCGGGTGCGCACGCTCGTTGGCCCGGCGAATTGCCCGCTTGGAGAACCGCAAGCATCCTCCACTATCTTAACCCCTCCACTACCTCCAGACTAGGACGACCAAGCAGCACCGACAGCTCCAGCAGACCTCCACCGTGCTCGATTCATTGCGCCCGTTCGTCGCCTGTCCAGTCCGGCCCTTACCTATGATAACCTGCTGATAAGTACCTGGCTGTGTGCTGCTACATACAGTACGGTGCTTCGGCTGCTCGGAGGCCCTGCTGCCATCATCCCCCATCCATCCATCCATCCATCCCTCCGCCCTCGACGCAACCCACTTTGCTCTCCACCCTCCCGCGGCTTCTTCCCACTCTTGTTTCGATCCCTACCTGGAAGCCGTTGGCAGTGTTCTTGTTAGGTTGCTCATAAGCCCAGGCCCGCCCGTCCCGCCCCCCTCCTTGCCCCGTTTAGCTATGGCTCCTCGAGGCTTCGAGGACGAGGAGTTGACCATCTCCCTGTCCTCGTCCCAGGTTCGCCGCCAGTACCGCCCAAACCTTCCACAACAACATGGTCGCGACGATCCGAACCAGCCCAGCAACAGCCAGAGAACACCAGACATGGATACCCCACCGCAAGAAAAGTCAAAGGCCGAGCAGCGCGTCGGCGCCTACAAGGTCATCCGCACCCTAGGCGAGGGCTCCTTCGGCAAGGTCAGGCTGGCCGTCCACAATGGCACCGGCCAGCAGGTTGCCCTCAAGATCATCGCCCGCAAGAAGCTCATCAGTCGAGACATGGCCGGCCGAGTCGAGCGCGAGATCGAATACCTACAGCTCCTACGTCACCCCCACATCATCAAGCTGTGAGGCATTCCATACACACTTGTGGCCCGTCGCCGTGCCCATCGAGACTAACCGTGCGCTCATTACACTAGGTTCACCGTCATCAAGACCCAGGCTGATATTATCATGGTCCTGGAGTATGCTGGGGGCGAGCTCTTCGACTACATTGTGCAAAATGGCCGCATGAAGGAGGTCGAGGCCCGTCGCTTCTTCCAGCAGATGATTTGCGCTGTCGAGTACTGCCACCGTCACAAGATTGTCCACCGAGACCTAAAGCCCGAGAACTTGCTCCTGGACGAGAACCTCAACGTCAAGATCGCCGATTTCGGCCTGAGTAATATTATGACAGACGGCAACTTCCTCAAGACCAGCTGCGGAAGCCCCAACTATGCAGCCCCCGAAGTCATTGGCGGGAAGCTCTATGCCGGTCCAGAGGTCGACGTATGGAGCTGCGGTGTCATCCTCTACGTTCTCCTTGTCGGACGCTTGCCCTTCGACGACGAGCATATCCCCAGTCTGTTCGCCAAGATCGCCAGGGGCACGTACAGCATCCCCCAGTGGATGCCTGCCGGAGCCGCCGCTCTGATTAAGAAAATGCTGGTCGTCAACCCCGTCCAGCGCGCGACAATCGACGACATCCGAGCGGACCCGTGGTTTTTGACGGACTTACCTGCGTACCTTCAGCCCCCTGTCGAAGAGTTCTACCATACCGGCGTCGACCCTAACAAGGCGATCCGAAAGAGCGATATCGCCCCTGGTGCTCCCGAGGTCGTGCAGGAAAGACTGCATAATGAAGTCACGGAGAAGATCAGTAGGACAATGGGCTACGGGAAGGGTGATGTCGAAGAGGCCCTGCAATCGGACGAGCCATCCGCCATCAAGGATGCATATATGATTGTGAGGGAGAACAAGATGATGCGAGTGAGCCGTAAGTGTCGTCTACATCTCCCATCAGGGATGGGTTATGCTGAGAGTATTATTAGAAGACCCCAATGCGCTCGATGTGGAAACGGAAGGCTCCAGTCCAATGCTGAGCATGGGTTCTGCGCGGTCTACCATTTCCCAAAGCTCGATTGCGCCACGACCATACGTGAGCAAGATTGGCATCCTGCCTACCAGCCTGCCCGCCTACCATAAAGACTACATCGAGAGGCTGAAGGCGGGCCTAAGTCCCAGCATCCCCCCGACAGTCAGCAATAACGATGAGCCCTTCCCCACAAGGACAGACGCGGAACGAGAAGAGACGTCTCGACGACTACGACCTCACTCTCGCAGTCAGCTGCGCCTCGAAGAAGCCAGCCGACGTCCCCATGGAATGACACCAATCAACCCAGCAAAAAAGTCGAAACCGGTGCGTTGGCAGTTCGGCATTCGATCGCGTAATGCGCCTTGGGAAGCACTGCTCAGCATACACAAGTCTCTGCATAAGCTGGGCGCGACTTACGTGCCGGACGAGGACTACGACCAAGTGCACGGGAGGGGTGAGGAAGATGCGGCCCCAAGTGGCAGCAGCAGCTTCGTCGCCGACTACCAGGACAGTCATGGCTCTACAACCAGTGTTGACCCTTCACGGAGGTATAAACTTCCCGCAGATCCATGGCATATCAGGGTCAGGTGGGATTCGCGAAGTAAGTTTCCCTGCTGCCCGAGTCCGAGAGTAGCGGCTTACTGACTTGCGTGCTAGCTATTCAGAAGACGACTCCGAGCCAAGCAGGGCCTGGGGAGTCGGGTAGTGGAGGGACACCTGACAGCTATCACGTATATCACGGCGAAGAGCATGGCAAGAGGAACTTCGTGGCCCTGCATCTGGACATCCAGATCTACGAGATGGACCAAGGGGTGTACCTCGTCGACTTCAAATGCTCAGGCTACGAGACACCCGAGGGCAGGATACTCGAGGAGAAGGAGGTGACGAGCCCCTTTCCGTTCTTGGACATGGCCGCCAAGTTGATCATGCAGCTGGCGGAGGCAGATTGAGCTACTGCGCAACAGGATGATGAATAATGGGAATCAAGCAACGAAATGTTCCGGGCAACCGGGACCCAGATGTAGTATGCTTTGCTGATTTAACGGGCGCAGGAGTCGATAGACGGGACACGTAGCAACGACGAGAAAGGCATCTAGCGGAATAAAACTGACGAATATTCGAACCAAGACGACTTTTTTTGATTTGAATGACGATGCATTTGACTTTACCCCTTGATAGTATTCCAAGCAGGCAGGCCCTTGCCCTAAACAGTAATCTCATAACATGGTACAGTTTTCCTCCTCTTCAACCGTCAAACCCCCTTCCATCAAGGACACGCTACCAAAGCAAACTTAGGAAATCGTCACTCAGTGGAACTGGTCCTCGGTGACGCCCTTGCCCATGGCGGCCGTGGAGCTGATGCCGCCCGTCACCATCTTCTGCAGCTCGTCGACGTAGGTGGCGCCGCTCCACTTCTGGTGCTTGACGACGTCGACTCCCAGCTCCATCTCGGGCTCCTGGACGAGCTCGCCGTAGGCGCGCATGCCAACCTCGCTGTAGGCGCGGGCGAAGCGGTCGCTGATGAGGGCCGTCGTGTGCAGGCCCGCCAGCGTGATGAACTGCCAGCAGTAGCCCAGCGACGCCAGCCGCCGGATGTACGTCTCCTGCTCGTCGCGCGGCATCGCCGTCTTCCAGTTAAATGAGGGGGACAGGTTGTAGGCGAGTCTTCCATGACATGTTAGGGTAAGTTCCTTATGGCTTTGGTAGGGATGGAGAAAAAAAAAAGGGGGGGGGGGAGGCAGGCGGACGACGTACTTCTTCTCGGGCCACACGGCGTGCACGCCGTCGGCGAACTCCTTGGCCTGCGCAAAGTCGGGCAGCTTGCTCTCCATCCAGATGGCGTCGCAGTAAGGCCCGTAGGCGATGGCGCGGTTCACGGCGCAGTCGCAGCCGCCCTTGAGCCGGAAATAGCCCTCCCTCGTCCTCGGCGCATCCCAGTCGAAGTAGACGTCCTGGCCCAGAAGCTCGCGGGCGAGCCGCCTGGCCTCGAGGTTGCTCAGCCCCTTGGCGGCGGCGCGGTACTTGGCGGCGAGGCCCTTCTTGTCCGAGTGGGAGCCCGCGTCGATGGCGGCGACGACGGCGTCGTCGAAGCGCAGCAGGTTGGCCGACGCGAGCCACTCGTCCTCGATGCGCTGCAGCTCGTCGCCGAGCTTGCCGTCGCGCTCGGCGCTGATCATGAGGTCGTTTAGGGGCTTGAGGGACGGGTTCGTGCTGCCGAGGATGAAGGCGTGGTCCCGCGGGTCGATTGTGGTGGTGATGAGGGTGGCGGCTTCAGCGTCGGTGCGGGCGATGGCGACGAGGTTGGATCCTGAGACGGCCGGTCAGCTCGGGCAAGGCCCCCCCTCGCCTCGTTAATCCGTCAGCATGGTTCGGACTCACCCATGATGTCGGCCTGGGCGCGGATGGCAACCAGGCGGTTAATGTGCTCGCTGATGGGCACGAGGACCTTGCCGGCCATGTGGCCGCACTTCTTGGTGCCGGGGGCCTGGTCCTCAATGTGGATGCCCGCGGCGCCCTTCTCGACGAAGAGCTTGGTCAGCTTCATGACGGCCGTCAGCCCGCCGTGGCCCGTGTCGGCGTCGGCGATGAGCGGCCGGAGGTAGTCGATGTTGGCGAGGTTGGCGCGCTGGGCCCGGGGCACGCTGAGCCGCTCCTGGCGCTGCTTGCGGTCGTGAAAGAGCTGCGCCATGAAGAGGTGCCCGACCTTGTTGGGGACCGTGGTCTACGGGAGCATTGCCCACATGTTAGCTGCTTGCTGGGGGTGCCTCGGTGAGGGAAGACAAGGGGGAGAGTGTTGCTGTGGTTGCGACTTACGTAGGGGTAGTCGGCCAGATCGGGACCCGGCTCGTCGGACGCGGAGGCAGTGGACGAGGACTGCCAGCCAGAGACGTAGACGGTGTCGAGATACTTGGCCATCTGGGTGACCATGGTAGGCTCCAAGCAGCCATAGGTGTAGCTAGCATCCTTGGTCTAGCAACACACACACACACACACCATCAGCATGAACAAACAAACAGAGGTTAAAATGCAGAGCCGACCTTGAAGCGGTGCTCGAGGATGTCCCAGAGCTTCTTGGACTGGGCGTTGCTGGGGTAGTCGATCCGGAGGTGACCTCGCTTGGAGACGATCTGCTCGGCGGTAAAGGGCCGTTTGGTGTGCCGCCAGCGCGGCTCGCTCCACCACGCCTTGACCTGCTCGACCTCGCGGGCGAAGAGTTCGTCCTCATGGTCCGGGTCGACGGCCGTGGAGACCATGTTCTTGGACGCCATGGTGGGCTGATGTGTGTGAGTGTGTGTGAAGGGAGACCGGCCGAGGTAAAGAGGTCTAGATGGGGTGCGTGGTGTATCGGACAGCCAGCGAGCGGGCAACGGAATGATAGAAATGTGTGTAGCCCGCAGGATAAAGATTAGGAAGGAAGTGGTGTAGAGGAAGAAGAAAAGGAAGAGGTAGGGGAGCAGGACGAGACCATCATGTATATTCACTCGGAGCCAGAAACACTTATTCGGTTCGGCCTGGCGCCCTCGATACGAGTGACTGGCCCCTTGCGGCCATCAACCACGGCCTGACTCCTCTCTAGCCCGTCTGGCGTCCCTCCAACGAAGAGTAGCCGGGCATGGGGAGCTCGGGTAAAGCGTCTGTCCAACGGGCTCTCGTGGCATATGATGGACTGGCCCGTCATTCCAGGGCCGATTTTTGGTTCTGCCCACCCCCCGATTCTTTCCCATGTGGTTTCCGGGTGCCGAGGCTGTCCATGCCCATGTACTCGATACCTCGCCGTAGGTCGGGACGCCGGGAGGAAGGTAGGTTCTCGGGCCAAAGAGGGGGGTGTGGGCGGGGGAGGAGTCTGCGTGTCGTTCGGGAGCCGCCAAGGGAGAGAGAGGCCAGACACACCCTTCCCCCGGCTTCTTCCCCCAGGTTTTCGGCTCGGCTTCAACGCAAGACGCCCCCCGCCTGCAGCGCCTTGCCTTTGCCTTTGTCACCCTCACGTGTGCACGATGGCCGAATGCCGCCTCTCGCATGCAGATGGGCGAGCACTGCTTTTCCCCATTCTATACACCTCGTCCTCAATTCATCTGTCGAGACGACAATTGGGCATCTCCAACGAGCATACAGATACCTAGGCTCACATTGTGCTGTAGCAGCCGCTCCACAATTCTGACTACCGAACCCGGCCGGCCGTGGCCTTAGCCCGGGCCACCGGAGCTGATTAGCATGTGACGATCCCTTGGTTTGCGTCATGTGCACCAATACAGCATGCCAACCCGTTTTCTTCCTCTACTACTATGCCATATGTTCCTTGTCATCCCCTGTTACAGTGACAGTATAATTCAACAACCACGGTTCTTCTGGTCTTGTTCTATATCCAACCCAGTCATACTTCACATAGCCTCAGACCTCCCCGAGCCTTACCAGTCCCCCCTTACATCTCACTCGTCAATGTCGCTTAGGTATGCCACAATACTACGTCACGATACAATGGGCCGGAAATGGCAACACGCATCAAACGTGAACCATGAATCTCATAACTCTGCCAAGGTGTGAACTCATCTCGCCCTAGCCATGTAAACCATGCTCATCTTTGAGCATGTCTCCCCACGAGCCCATGGTACAACACAGCCTTCGAGGCCCTGTTGAAGAATCATCATACACCTTTGCATACGTCCCGTCCGTGCCCTTTGTCCACCCCGTAGATCCCCCTGAGTTCCACCTAGGGAAGATCTAGGTCTGCCAGGTGCTTCTCGTTGTTCTGCTCGATAGCCTTGACAAAAGTAGGGTAAGGCGTCAGTGTCCCTAGAGCTCGGCGCATATGAGCATTGACAATCTGCAGACCGTACACATAACTCGCGTTGACCCAGCCGAATCTGTTTTCACTGTTAGCACACATCTCCTTTTCTTCATTTTTCGACACATTTGTCGTATGGTGGAAAGTGACTCACCCCTCCTTGGCCACGCCCTTGAAATCGGACCCCTGGTTGCCGTATTCGGCATCCACGCGGTGAGGGTCGACCGGCCGAGTCACGTCGTACTTCTCCACAACCACGCCGTTGAAGTCGACAAACGCCTTGGTGATCATAAACAACCATTTATAAGCCAGACGCTCCGCCTCCTCGGTAAAGCTGTACCGAAGTAGGCCTGTCCACGCCAGCATCTGCTGCGGCGCCCAACCGTACGGGTAGTCCCACTGACGATTCGGTCGCTCTAACCCAACTTCACCTCGTGATTTCTCAGTACCAGCCAAGAGCCCGCCGTATGCCTCAAACCGCGGCAGCCCCTTCCTAACGAGGTCCGCCGCCTGCCTGGGTGTCGCAATGCCGGCCCACAGCGCCCATAGCGTCGTCGCTGTCTCGTACGTGCACTGCTCCCGCGTCTTGGTGTTGTAGTCGAAGAACATGCCCTCTTCCTCGTTCCACATGAGCTTGTCCATCGTAAGCTTACGTTTCTTCGCCCGTCTGTCCCAGGGAGCCGACGTCAGCACCTCGCCAGGCTGATAAGGAGTTCCTCGGCAGAACTCTTCAGGCATCACCAATTTGTCGTCGAAGACGCTTCGGATTGTTCTTGCGATGTCGGTCTCGTACTTGAAGAGCAACGAGTTGAGGTCGATAGTCGCCAGGTCGGCGCAGACGCCCTCCAGACGGTACGAGGTATCGTGCCCGGATTCTCGCACAGCCCTGTCGTGCATAAAGTACTCGTCCAGCTCCGGTTCATCAATCTCCCGGTGGTTGTAGGCTTGCACGAATTCCTCGAATCCCATGCCTCGCTTCTCGTGGTACGGCTTAAGAATGTGAACAAAGTGGCTGGCCTCCGTCTCGGGCGGCACGCCTAGACCCTCTGGACGGTACCTCGACAGGCCAGTAACGGGGTCCAATCGTGGCTCGGCCACCCACACACTGTAGTACTCTTTGATGGCGGCCAAGATTGATCGTCGGAGAAACTCTCGTGCATCGGGCTCGTGCTTGATCTTTTCATAGACTCGCAGCGCCATGTCGGTAAGGAAAGGTGGCTGCGAGCGACTGAGGTAGTACGATCTTGTAGCATTGAGGATCTTTCCATAGTGCTCGATGCAGAAGCAGAAGTTGATTACCATGGACTTGGCAAGGTCGACTCGGTCGTTTACCAAGAGACCTAGAGACTCCATGTAGCTGTCCCAACCGTACAGTTCGTTGAATCGTCCTCCAGGGACGACGAAAGGAAGACCGCGGAGTGTCTTCTTGGCAGTTGGATCCGAGGGGTCTTCCACCTCTTCGGCAGCCACGGCCAGAAGACCCGGCTTAGAGTTCATGTCACGTACAAGCTCAGGCGTGATAACCTCTGGGAGCAGCTGTACATCAAGGCGGATTTCGGGTCTCTCCTCAGCAACACGCTTATAGTATTCGTATTGCTCGGGGGCTCCCACTGGCACGTAGATACGGGGTCGGGGATCATCGGTCCAGTCCTTGGGGTCTCTGGCTGCGATCTCAATGCTCGAGGCATCAATTCGCCTGGTCAAGCCCTCCCAGAAATGGTCACGGATGAGCCGCGAGAGTCGGTCGACGGGGTTCTCGTTTAGTCGACCCTCGTCCAGGATGATCTGCTTTCGCCCGTATTCCTGCGCCAAGGTCAATTCCTGGAGAAGATTTGACAGCATGTAAGTTCCTCGGACGTCGAAGCGATTGTGGCCGGCAGAAGCGGCAGTGCGCAACGAAATGACTTTGGGTCCATTGTCCTCGATGGTGATTTGCATGTTACCGTCAGTATCCTCCTGCGCCTTGAGACTTTCGAGCGTGGGATCGACTTGAATGAGGAAGCGGCGGCCGCGGGCAATGGAGATCTCATCTAGGTGCCAAACTGTCAGCCTATTTCTTGCTATTGGTCTTTGGGAAAACTCACCGTGACTACCTCTGCGGAATGGTTCGCGGAGGCCAAGGTGCTCAAATTGTCTCATCAATCCATTCTGTTGATCAATGTCCCGTCAGTCGCGGTTATTCTTCACTTGGAGTTTTGTGCATTGAGGGGCGGCGGGGTACTGCCGACCTGTGAATACGTCCTGGTGCGAGGCCCAGCACGGTTGAGGTGCCGTTCATCGGAAGCGTAATATGTTTTGGCATCGTCAAACACACCAAAGTCGTCGGAATCACGGGAGCGATGGTTCCCAGATCCCGCCATGATCGAAGATTTCAGGTCGAACAAATCGCGACAGTAGAGAAGTATCCGAGGGAGGATGGACAAACGAATTGATGGTGGGTGAAAACGGGATAGATGACGATTTTACTCGTCAGCTAAACCCCCACGATAATCCAGATCACAAGGATAAGCCGCTTCTGGGATCGGAAAAAGTTGCTTCAGTATGAAAATGACTGAGCACGGAAAAGGGTCACGAGGCTTGAAGAAAAAAAGAAAAAAAGGGACGGACCAATGCAGAATGGCGTATGCAGTTCAGGGGATCTGACTCAAATCGGGGGTTTATTCGTGGTGGTGGTTTGAGGGTGGTGGGATGAAAACGAGGACTTGGTAGGAGAATTGGAGGTGTCGAAATGAGGGGAAGCTGTCTGGACCAGGGGTCGCCTCCCTTGAGATCAAGGGTAGCAGTTTAAGCCAGAGATCTAGAAGGGAAAACGAAAGGATAGATTAAAAGAACCTGAGGCGTAACTCAACGGTGAAGGTTGAAAGATGAAGTTGTGAAATTCCGGGGCATCAAAGGACAGAAAAAAACAAACCTGGTTCTTTCCGCCCACCGTTTTTTTTTCGCTTCCTGAAGCTGCACCTACCTACCTTGTCCCGTGCACCTTCCTGCCTTACGCACTTACCTGCCTCTGATGGTAGAGGTAGACTGACGGGAGGCAAGAGCGCGAGGAGGCCACCTGCTCTGACGCTGCAGAGGGGAGCCGGACCCAGTTGTGTGACGATATCGCGGACCGTGACAGCTCTGTAATTGGCAGCCGGCGCCGGGCGGCACCCCCACCTGCCCACCTGTTTTACCTGCAGGGTCCCCACGCCCCTCCACTAGCCCCCTTGTTCACCGCTGGGCCAGCAAGGCAGGCGGTATGATGAATGCCCCCTCCATGATTATCCCACCAAGCTCGCCTCAGCTCCTGACTCGACGCTGCAGTGATTCCCTGTGACCGTTTGGTGCACCTTGGGAATGGCAGCTTCAGGTTCGGGAATGCATGTAAAATGTCCCCGGGAAGACTGAACGGTAAGAGCTGTGGCTTTCAGCTCGTCATCTCATCCGAGCTCTGTTTCGGTAACTTACGAGCGCTGGTGGCCGCCGCGTTAGTAGCCGAGACATGCCAGCGGCTCCTCTACCGTAGACCAAGCATGTAGCCAAGTTAGGTTCGAAAGCGACTTGTTATTATCAAGTATGAACGAAAGGAAAGAAAACATCCGAACTTGGATGTAAAACAAATTCCATCAACTCCGTCTGAACCAGGGTATCCACCATTTCATACAATCTTCGTCAAGAAGCATCAACCCAGTGATATGTCGTGAACCCAGCGCCAAAATCAAAACACCGTGTACGTCGTGAAACCACACCCGCGCAGCCTCACCGTGGCACGCACAAGCTACGGCTGAACAGCCCACTCCCCCCAAGTCCATCACTCGGTATTCACGTTCCCGCGGGTGACCATTGTGCTCCTCCGCTTGGCCACAACCTCCGCGTCCCATGTCCCAGCAAAGACATCCTCACATTCGTCCTCGTCCTCCGAGTCAAACTCAATCTCCTCGTCGTCGGCTCGAACAGGTTTGTTGCCGCCGTCGCCCTTCTCGTACATGGCATCGGAACCACCCCGCGCGACGTCCTCCCACTGCCGGTACGTGACTATGCGCTCCGTTTCGAGAATGAACTTTCCCACCTTGTACTTCTGGCTGGCTTCCTTGGCGTCCACGTACTTCCACCCGATCTTCGTGGAGCAGATGGCGCAGGATATGTCAGCCACGATGTGCCACCCCGTGACTAGCTGCCTGTTCTCGCTCTTGCCCACGCGGATGTTCAGCAGAGACGACGAGGCCTTGGGGGCGACTAGATAGGCGCGGCCATGGCGGCCCGTAAACCCCTTGGAGATGATTTGAGAGGCAAACGCAAGCTCCGTCGAGCACGTCGAGCAGCGGAGCGTGTCCGGCGCGGTGCGCGCAATGCGAGTCTTGAAGTTGTCGTGTGTAGGAGGAGAATTCTCCGGCGTCGTTGCAGCCGACGAGCCAGCAGAGTCGTCGGGGGAGGAGAGATACGATGCAGACGAGGCGCGGCGGCGAGGCAAGGCAAACCTGATGTTGGGCAGTAGATAGGTAGGAAACAACGGCTTTGTCGCCGAGATGCCACTTTCTCGCACCATTGTGGAGGTTTCAACGATGAAGGGGCGGCTCTTATCGGTGTAGAAAGTCGCGATACTTCTGAGTAGGCCGAAGAGGTAGTATCCTGGGAGACGGCAAGATTAGAAAAGGAAGACCCTTGCACTTCCAGGCCGAGCGTGGAGATGCAGGGCAAGGGAGGTGTAAATGAAAGTGAAGTGACACAGACTACTACTGTACGGCCAGTATGCTCACCTTATCACGTCAGGCCGCATCTGATGAAGGAGCTCCAACCAGACGGAAAAGTGCTCGATCAAAGCTTGGCTAAACACTGGATCACACGGATACAAGACGCCCGGATGCCGTGGATATTAGTATCCTATGCACATACGGGCTATGGGGGTTAACGAGAGAACAATATGGCAATGGGTGCTATCCATGACTTCATGCCCACAGACCCAAGCGGCGAGTCTGAGCTAATAGTCCCGTGCCTCCAGAGGTCATACGGCACTCCAGGAGCCACAATCAGGACCCTGGAATGGCGGTGGAGGGGTTGGTGGGTCTCGTGTAAGAGCATGCATCAGGCGACGCTCCATGTGCGCATTCTGTGGCAGGCGACCTGTGCAATAATTACCAAGTTACCAACCTCTAGCACAAGCATGGCGACCCTTACAGACACCTTAATCTTGGGTACACTATTTGCCATCTACGACAACCCCCTAGTGCCGACAAGACACAATTTTTCTTCTGGTTTAGCTAGTATTTCTGTACAAGCCTCTGTAAGTCCTTCTCAACTGTCTTGCACAATTTACACCTGGGGCTCCTCGGCCACGTAGTGCAGATACGCGCCCAGCAGCTTGATGCCCTCAATATAGTTTCGCTTGTCCAGCTTCTCGTTGATTGAGTGTGCGCCGTCCGTGGAGCTACCCATCGGCAGCAGCAGGCAGTTCTTGCCCGTCGCCTCCTCAAAGGTGAGCGTGACGGGAATGCTGCCGCCCTCACGAGTGTAGTCGGGCTCGACGCCCCAGACGCGCTCGACGGCCTTGGCCGCGGCGGAGAAGTTCCAGTGCTTGGGCGAAGCCACCCACCACTTGCCACAGTGCTGGGGATACACCTTCAGGGTGTTCTTGCTGCCGAGCTTGGCAAACTGCTCCTCCACGTACTTCTGCACCGCCGCGTTGGTCTTGTCGATTTCCATGTCGGGCACGGTGCGTATCGAAAACTTCCCAATGACCTTGGCGGGGATGACGGTCTTGGCACCGGGCGACGAAAAGGCACCCTCGATGCCGTGGAGCGACAGAGACGGGTTTCGCCAGCGAGCCATGAGCGTGGACTTCTTGTCCTCGAAAACAGTCGTCTTGCTGCCGAGCGACTCGTAGATGTTGTCCATGGTGAATGAAATATTCTCATAGAGCCCATCCTCCTCCTCTGTCACCGGCGCAACCTGCTCCTGAATGCCGGGGATCTGGATCTTGCCGTTGGTGTCCACCAGCGAGCCCATGACCCTGACGAGATCTGTCATCGGTTCCTGTGCAGTTCCGCCGAAGACGCCGCTGTGAAGGTCGGCTCCGGGGCCGGAGACTTCGATGGAGTAGTAGTTGCAACCACGGAGACCGTAGGTCAGGCACGGCTTTTCGGTCCCTAGCCAGTAGTTGTCTGAGATGCACACGGCTTCCGCATCGGCAAAGTATTTCTTCGCCTCAGCGTGAATGAAATCATCAAGACCCTCCGAACCGTACTCCTCCATGCCCTCGAAGCACATGAGCAGGTTGACGGGGAAGTCAACGCCGGCCTTCTGGTGCGCCTCGATGGCATTCAGCCAGCCAAGGACGGGGCCCTTGTCGTCGGTAGATCCACGTCCAAACATGCGGCCCTTATCGTCCACTGTGAGCTCAAAGGGGTTCGTCGCCCAACCATCGCTCTTTTCAGCCGGCTGAACGTCGTAGTGTCCGTACACGAGAATGGTTCGCTTGTTCTTGTCGTTGCCGTAGCGGGCAATGACGACTGGCGGCAGATCGAGATGCTCCTTGTGAGGCTGCTTGCCCAGGGGTCGCAGCTCAACCGAGGCGCCGAGGCTCTTCAGTTCGTCTGCGAGGAACTCGCCCATGCGCACGACGTCAGGTCGACGAGCATCCTCGGCCGAGATGGAAGGGATCGCCACAGCTTTACGCAAACGCTCGATGAAAGCGTCGGCGGAGCTGTCCACCTGCTTAAAGAAGCTGTCGAGCTGAGGCGCCATGTTTCTTGCTTGGTGAACACGGATGGAGTCTGTGAGGTATGGACGTCGAAGGCTGGGTTGGTATCGTACAGGAAAGGCTTTTGGCCTTAGTAGAGGGGTGCTCGCGATGCGTCTGACGCAACCCACTGCGGCGTGCGGGCAGACAGTGCGGGGCATGGTGCAGACCTTCTGTATCTGGCGGCCCCAGGGTGGCGGATTGCTCCGTACTGATCCAATACCTCACCTATCCGATGTGTTAGCAAGTATTTGCCGTGCCGGTAGTGCCTTCCCGGATGGAACTAATATCCGTAGACATGCACTCAAACTTGCTCACGGAAGCTGTAATTATCCCCAAGGGTCCTTACTGAATCAGTATGTCACGTGGAAACATTCTACGGTCCGGGTTACGCAGCAAAGTCAGTTACCCTGGATTTGGAGCCTCGGTTGTAGCAACTGCGCCCTTTCGAATTCAAATGAGGAACAATGAACATAGTTGACAGATAGATTCAAAGAGGTTGCTGATAATGCATGAATCCTTTCCACGCCGGTTGTTGAATATGCTACCGGGCTGTCATGCCCACCCGATTCCCTCCTCTTCCTATAATGATCCCACGTTGAGTAGAGCTCTATCAAAACACCGCTATGAACACCTTGAATGCCATGGATGATGGCAAAAATCTATGCAAAAGATTAAAATAGCCCATCGATTTCACCGGTCTCAGTGTCTATATCGACGTTGAGGTAGCCAGGAGCAGTAGGCAACCCAGGAATGGTTTGAATGTCGGCGGCGAGCGCATACCTAAAATACCAGTTAATCTGTGTTTCTTCATAAACCAGGACGGAGTGTGAGAAAACATCGCTTACAAATATCCGGCGCCAGCGGCCATTCGCACGTCCCTTATCGGAACTGTAAATCCTGTAGGGGCACCCTTCAGGTCTGGGTCGTGCGAGAGAGAATACTGCGTCTTGGCGATACAAATGGGTAGGTTGCCGAATCCTTGCTTTGTGTACGTGTCGACCTTCTTCTGAGCGAGCTCGCTGAACTCAACCTTCTCAGCGCCGTACATCTTCTGACCAATGGCCTCGATGCGTTCCTGCACAGAACCTTCCAGGTCATATGTTAGTTTCAGGTCCTTTGGCTTCCGGCTCGCGGCAATAACGCCCTTGGCAAGATCGACAGCACCGACGCCACCCTCTGCCCAGTGGTTGGCAAGGATGGCATCCTCGGCTCCGGCAGAAACGGCTTCTTCACGGATCACCTCGATCTCGGCGTCCGTGTCGGTTGAGAACTTGTTGATAGCAACAACAACCGGCACACCAAAGGATTTGGCGTTCGCAATGTGCTTCTTCAAGTTGACACAGCCAGCCCGCAAAATATCCACATTTTCTTCCTTGTATACGGCGTGAAGCGCTGCGCCAGGGGCGATTGGCGGGCCGCCACCGTGCACCTTGAGAGCACGAACGGTAGCGACAACCACCACAACGTCGGGCACAAGGCCGGAGGTTCGGCACTTGATGTTGAAGAACCTCTCTCCGCCCATGGTGAAGTCGAAGCCAGCTTCCGTCACCACAAAACCAGCCTTTTCGTCGTGGTCTTCATCTGGCTCGGTGCCTGCAAGCTTCAGGGCCAGCTTATCAGCCAAAATCGAGCTTTGCCCGATACTAATATTGGCAAAGGGGCCTGCGTGAACAAACACAGGCGTTCCCTCCAGAGTCTGCATCAGATTTGGCTTAATGGCATCCTTCATGAGAGCGGCCAGGGCGCCGCCAGCTCCAATATCGTCGCAGGTGACCGGGTCGCCGCTGCGGGATGTCGCCACAACCATACGGCCCAGGCGCTCACGCATATCGGCAAGGCTCGTGCTGAGCGCTAGAATCGCCATACACTCGCTGGCAACAGATATGTCGAAACCTGTCTCACGAGTGTGTCCCTTCTCGGTGCTTGCAGTGCCAACGGTGATACCCCTGAGGTGACGATCATTGACGTCGAGCACACGTCTCCAAGTAATTGTGTCGGGATCGATGTCAAGTCGCGCAAAGGCCCGAATCTCTTCTGGTGTAAGTTCGTCAGGGTTGGTCTTGTCGATTCCCAGCTTCTTCAAGCGGCGGAACATGACGGGCACGAACTTTCGAGTGCCATTCTTGACCGGAACAAGTCGCTTATAGAGAGCACCATCCTTTTGCGTATTCTCGTGGAATATGCGAGTCTCGATGGCGGCAGCGAGCAGGTTGTTGGCTGCCGTGATCGCGTGAATATCACCCGTAAGGTGCAGATTGAATTCGTCCATAGGGATGACCTGGCTGTAGCCGCCACCGGCAGCGCCACCCTTGATGCCGAAGGTAGGGCCTTGACTAGGCTGACGAACGTTGGCGAAGGTGACGCGGTTGAGGTGAGCCCCTAGGGCTTGGGCCAGGCCAATGGTGGTAGTAGACTTGCCCTCGCCAAGGGGCGTCGGCGTGATGCCTGTTACTACGACATAGCGGCCGTTGCGGCGATGATCGAGTCTTTTCAGAAGACTGAGGTCCACCTTAGCCTTGTACGCGCCGTACGGCTCCAGCTCATTGGGGGCGATGCCCACCTCGGCGGCGATTCTGGTGATCTGCTTGGGCGTCTGTCCACGAGAGACGAGAATGTCTGAGGGAACCGGGGTCGCTAGTTTCAAGGGAAGGGGCACAATCTTTCTGAGCTTCTCCGACTCGAAGTAGACCGTGGTAGCATCGACAACGTTCTGGAGCAGCATGGCCACGGTCATTGGCCCAACACCGCCAGGCACAGGTGTAATGGCAGACACGACTTGAGACGCCGACTCGTAGTCGACATCGCCGACCAGTCGCTGGCCCGACTTTTTCGATGAATCAGGAATGAAGTTGGTGCCGACGTCGATGACAACGGCGCCTTCCTTCAGCCACTCGCCCTTGATGAAATGGGGCTTACCAATAGCAGCAACGACAACATCGGCATTCTTCAGATGGTTTTCGAGTCCTTGCGTCTTGGAGTGGCAGACGGTGACGGTGGCGTCGGCATTGCGCAGTAGATAGCTGACCGGACTGCCAACAATATCGCTTCTGCCAACAACGACGGCAGATTTGCCGGCTAAGTCGACCTTGGCCTCCTCCAACAGTGCCATAACACCCTTGGGGGTGCAGGGAATGAAGAGAGGAGACCCGCCCCTCTTGGCGAGTTCTCCGATGTTGCTGGTGCCAAAACCGTCAACATCCTTCTCAGCTGCAACAGCCGATGTGACAGTGTATTCGGACATGTGCTTTGGGAGCGGAAGTTGCACAAGGATGCCATTGACTGCAGCGTCGTTGTTGAAGCGATGGATCTGATCCAGAAGCTCAGCCTCCGAACCGTCCTCGGGGAACTGTATCAGCTCACAGTCGATACCAGCCTGTTTCACGCCGTATCAGCATCACACACTCCTTGAGATGGGTTCCAATCCCTCTTAACGTACCTCAAGGGCGGCTTTGAGCTTCATCTTCACATAGGTTGCTGTAAACTAAGTCAGTTGCGCCATTCGACTCAGCCAACTCTGGGGTTGAAAGCCGCTGAAAGCCCGACTGCGGGGGAGGGGTATGAAGGGTTCACTGACAGGAATCAGAGCGGCCGCCAACTAATGCATGTCTTGTCAGTCCAGCAACGATTAAACGAGGCATCATCAGAGTAAAGCACGAACGGACCTTGAATGATCTTGAGAGACGGCTTGTAACGTGGGTTGAGCTTCTGCTTCTGGGCGATGTCGGCACCGAGCCGCTCGCGGATGGCCTTTGCGATGGCAGTGCCATCCAGCCTAGTGGCGACCATTGCGGCAGATGTAGTGGTGAACCTCCGTATGTTTTGCAGATCCGACGGAGACGAACGAGATGTAGTGCGTATAATTGCCGTCAAGGTAGACGATGAAGGAGAAAGGGTCAGGCTTGGACGAGAAAGACGACGGCGTGAAGCGGTGGTGGGGTTGTGAAATGAATGGGCAGTGATAACAGGAGGGGCAGGCAGGCTGCTAAGATAGAGGATAGGAACAGCGGTGGCAGGACCCTCCTGACGACATGGACATGGACATGTACAGGAGCGCGGATCCGTTAGGCGGCTGCGGACGACACCGGCAAACCCAGACTTCGGAACGCCCAGACGCAGAGCAGGCCTCGTCCCTCTCGATACCAAGGCCGCATGCAGTGAGCGCAGGTGTGACCGTGACTCGCAATGCAAGGAGCCGCTGGTCCAGAGGGACCCTTTCATCCCGCGTAGAGCCTACTAGGACGACAGATAGTACGATGAAGCATGCGATGCAAACTGCCTGTATGCCAAGTATGCCCCCAGAGTGCTTGCAGCCAATTGACGCCAAGATCAAACCCCGAACCAACTCCGAGCGTGATTGTGCATGAGAGGATTGGATGTTTTGTGTTCAGTGAGCATGACAGCTATCCTCGTCTTGCAATTCATTCAGTTGCACCCCAACGCCCAGGCAGAGCTTTCAATTGAGCGCGTCTTGGCAGGCGGGCGCCGATGAAACCAAGTTGCGAGTACTTCTAGAACGTAGCTCAAGCGAGCACTAGACATATCGGCTTTTAGTAGCCGGTACTTCCTCCCTCGAAAGGCCGCTACTTCTCCCGGACCCAAAGTGACCCTGGACTCCATTGCGACACGTGACCAACATCCATGGCGGAACAACATTATTCAGCCACTCCACCTTAAACCAAGGCATCCGGCGCCTCCCTGGCCGCGCAAACTCAAGCTCCTCTTCATCTCCCAGCATCTCGCCCACGACATCACGATCCATCGACCCTCACGATCGACACGGCGATATCATCCCCGCAACTCGTTTGCTCGTCTCTTCCCCGGCGGCCGGTTGCATCAGCCTGTTCCCAGACGAGTTTTCCCCCTTCCCTGCCCTGGGTAAACCCCGTGCAGGCCTTTGTATCGACGTCCTCGACGCGGCGACATCGGAAATAGAAGACATTCCATCTGTGGCTGGCTTTCTTTTTTGAGAGAGTGTTGCAGAGAGCTGGGCGCTTGGCTAAGTGCATTTGTCATTGTGGTGCAGCGGAGCTGTTGAGGTGAAGGGGAAAGTGAGAAGGACACGCGGACTATTTTCCTTTGGCCTCGGCCTATTGTACTCCTTATTCATCGTGCCCATATTGCCCTACTACCTTTTTGCATTCTTCCAAGTACTCTCAGAATTGATTAATCTGTTATCTGATCTGAAAAAGCACTCGAGTGCTGGCAAAGGAATTTGCACAGAAGAGAGAAGAGAGAAGACAAGAAAGAAAGAAAGAAAGACGCAAAAAGGCATTTGTTAGACCTTCATCAAACATACCAGCCATTACTTACTTACCCCTCGTGCGACCGCATCATACTGCAGTGCCCGGCGACAGTCACCTCGCCTACAGACCTCGGCAGACCTTTATTGTCTGACGCTTTCTGCTCGTAAGCAGAGTTTATTTTATTTTAACATCCAGCATAATGGCTTCGTCAGTCTTCTTCAAGTTCAAGTCACAAAAGGAGCCGACGCGAGTAGAGTTCGATGGCACAGGTATCTCTGTGTTTGAGCTGAAGCGTGAAATCATCCTCAGGAGTGGCCTGGGCGACGGAAGCGACTTTGACCTCTTCATCTATACCAACGACAACAGTGAAGGTAAGCAGGGACTAATCCTCGGCCTGGCAACGGCTCGCTAACCGACGTACAGAATACGATGACGATACAACAATCCTACCCAGGTCCACAGTAGTTATTGCCCGGCGGCAACCTGCATTGAAGCCCGGCGCCGGTCGAGCAGCTCGATATGTCTCTGGCAAGATGCCTGTATCGGCGAAAAACGCCGGTCGCAGAGAGCAAGCTTCCAAGGCAGCAGCGGCGAAAGCGAACTCAACTGCCATCAGCCAGATGCACAGCGCCATGACAGAAGAAGAGAAGATGGCAGCCATGTTTGCTGCTCAGTCCGAACAGTGGTCGGCACAGCAAGAGGAAATGTCTCAGTAAGTCAAACAAGAGCACTCCTTTTACTTGTCTCACAAATCAGAGATCTCGGCTAACCACTTTTGACAGTCAAACACCCGTCTTTAAGGCAGGTGGTATCAAGCGGCCAGCCAACGTTCCGGATCATGAACCCCCTAATGGTTATATTTGCTTCCGTTGTGGAGATAAAGGGCATTGGATCCAAATGTGTCCTACGAATGACAATCCAGAATACGACAATCGGCCCCGCGTGAAGCGAACCACCGGCATCCCCCGTGCATTTCTGCAAAAGGTGGACAAGGCCACCATCCTGGCCCAGTCCGACGGTGATGAAACCAAACGTCCCTCTGGCATCATGGTAAACGCAGAGGGCGAGTTCGTGAGGGCAGCTCCCGACAAGGCGTCGTGGGAGCAATTCCAGGCCCGAGCCAATACTTCGGCGGTCGCCAAGGAGGCGACGGTGGAGAGCAAAGAGGTTAAGGAGCGCGGCTTGGAATGCTCCCTGGACAATAAGATGTTTATAGACCCCATGAAGACGCCGTGCTGCCAGAAGACATTTTGCAATGACTGCATAACCAATGCGCTCATCGAAAGCGACTTTGTCTGTCCTGCCTGCAAGACTGAAGGAGTACTCATTGATGATTTGCAACAAGATGACGACATGTCGAAGCGGATCCAGGAGTATCTAAAAGAGAAGGACACAGCCAAGGCGACACCGCCAGCATCACCGACAGCTGCGTCTCGTGGTAAGGGAAACGCGGATAAGACGGAGGCTACGGGTGCAGATGCAACGGATAAAGCAGAGGACGCGGCCAATCAGGAGACCAAGAATTCCATGGTCCCAACGGACAAGACCAAATCGAACACGCCGCCCTCGACAGCAAATAGATCACCATCAACAGAAGCCAAAAGCCCCACGGCAGACGCCAAGTCCGCAGAGGTCAAGGCCTCGGACGCACCGAAAGCAGACGGCATCAGCACCAAGAAACGGCCCGCAGATGAGCTTCTCGAAAACCCCAAGATCCCGAAGGGCCCCAAAGCCATGCAGAACCAGCAACAGCAGAATGGGATGCCCAACATGATGAACGGGATGCCGGACATGGGGATGAACGGCATGATGTTTAACGGCATGGGCATGATGCCCAACATGATGGGTATGCCAAACATGGGCATGAACATGAATATGGGGATGCCCGGCATGATGGGCATGCCGATGATGGGCATGCCGAACTTCCCCATGAACGGTGGCTTCGGCGGTATGAGTGGCTGGGACATGAACTCCATAGGAGGCATGAGCGGGATGAATGGCATGAACGGGATGAACGGCAATGGGATGAATAACAACATGGGCCACGGCATGAACGGGGCAGGCATGCAAGGCATGGGGGGCGGCATGCCTGGATTCTATAACGGGGGCAACTTTTCTCAAACAACGAACGAGGAGGATGCGTATTTTCGAAAACCGGTGAACCCCCATCGACACCAGAATAAGCAGCGAAGGGCTAGACCAAGCGACTACAGGGAGCTATGAAATGTCGACACTGCTCTGTGAGATGAAGGGCGTCACATATTCCGTGTGCCTACTTCCGTCGCCAGCCGCCAGCGAGGCTCCTCGACGGTGCACAGCGCACTGGCTTGGCTTCGACACATATTCGACCGCACACATGTCAATAGCGTTTGGTTTCCCTTATTTTTGTCTCTTACGATGTTGGAACGGATTGGCTAGGTTGGACGGGGGTTCATGGTTCTCGTGGTGCATGGTGCCGATATATGCATCACACCTTGGGCGTTGGGACGGGTGGCATACATGTATTTCTCAAACTCAGCTGCGGCAGAATTTACTGTGCGCAGCTACCTAAGGAAGTGGAAGGGTGGTGGCTTACCGAGGATGATGCATCTCGGGCCGTTGCCGGTGTCTTATCCAGCTATGAACAAATGCAAAGTCACATTGACGCCTATATTTTGATTATACCCGTGGATCGTGCTCCTGTTGAAATATTAACGGGCTGTAGCAGTATCATGCCCAGTCATTACGTCGATGGGTATTTGGGTGGGCATTTATTCGTATGAAGCTATCAATCATCTATCATAAACGCAACAACTTGAACCTTGTTTACGCCATTTTTCCTTCTACAGCTCGCTCGCACTACATTTCGCAGTATATCAGTTACTCAGGCGGTACGTACGGCGTGATGAGCAATTCGCTAAACTTCTCCAGCTTCTCCTTGCCCCTGACCTCCTCCACGAGCAGAGGCATCTTGACCACATTGAAGTCCTCGGCGTACAGCTCCTCGTACTGGTCGAGATACTTGCGCTGCATCTTGCGTCGCGCGTTGCACTGGTCGCACTCGCTGGCCTTCTTGGGGAAGAGCAGCTGGTTGACGACGATGCTGTGGGTGTCGATGCCGTAGTTGGCGAGCTCCTGGATCATGCGCTCCGTCTCGTAGAGGCTGAGGAACTCGGCGATGCAGACGCAGACAAAAGTCGTCAGGTCGGCGTCCTTGAACTGCGTGTTGACCTCGGAGATGGTCTCGCGCAGCGACTCGAGCTTCTCCATCATGTCGTTGAGATTCTGCCCGTTGGGCAGCGTGCCATTAGCGCCCAGGAAGCCGTTGAGCAGGGGCCCATACTGCGAGGACAGCTGGGAGACCTTGGCAAGGGCCTTCTCGAGGACCGATGGGAACTGCAGGAAACGCAGGGTGTGGCCGGTCGGGGCCGTGTCGAAGACGATGGTTTCGTAGGACAGGGACTTGACCTGCTTGAGGACCTCGGCGAAAGACATGGCTTCATCAATACCAGGGATCTGGGGGAGGAGTTAGCAATGCTTTTACGCAGTTTGATGTTGTACATCTAAGAGTAGGGAAGAACGTACCGCAAAGGCAAGGTCCTGCATCATATTGCCAATCCCCCCGCTGGCAGCATTCATTTCCTCGACGGCATCGGGCTGGCCGGCGAGCAGGTCCTGCATACTGCCGTTTGGGTCGATCTCCATGGCGCTGAGATTTTCGAAGCCGTTGACGAGGCGGGCCTCCTTGCCGAACTTCTGGGAGAAGGCATCAGACAGGTTGTGGGCCGGGTCGGTACTGATGAGCAGGACGGAGCGGCGGACGCGGGCCAGCTGGATGGCGAGCGAGCACGACGTGGTCGTCTTGCCCACGCCGCCCTTGCCGCCCACGAAGATCCAGCGCAGCGAGCGCTGGTCCAGCAGCGACTGGAGCGACGGCTCGAGGGCGTCGTCGGCGGAGACGACGGCGGACGACATTCTTCTTCTTTTCTGTCCGAGGATCTGGTCGGCGAGGGAGACGAGGAGAGGACACGCGGGTTTGATGGCAAGTGCAGCGGCAGCAGAGAAGCAGTGGTGGTGAAAGAAAGCCGGGCACGCTGGGTTTCTAGAAGCGTCCCAGTTGGGTGGTCTCGTCACTGTTTGGCTGCCCCGCCACCCACCGACGACGTAGCTGTAGGTAGGCTCAAACAGGTAAGAGGGGCAAATGTTGATCTCGAGGACGGGCTGACGAGCCTGCCATCATGTCAAGGCGCTTCAAAAGGGGTTTCCAGGCTGAAAATAGACCTTGTCCAATTCAGTACCTGCTGTGATGCACAAGTATTTCTCGAATTTAGCTTGGATCACGGAGTTCCAGTACCATGAATTCAGCTTGATGTTCATACCATTCCTAAGTCCCTCGATGTATTTACCCCGCAACTAAGAGGGGCGATACCTATAATGCCCCTCGTAGTCCTGCGATTCACGGAGTCGCACCCCAGGGCTCCCGATAGTATTTTATTTTACCCCCAACGCTTTTGAACTTCTTCTCCGACAACTCCCACGACACCAGACACTGCGACTGCCGTCCAAGATCTGACCAGCCAGACAATGACCATCACCGTGATCCTGGGGGCCCAATGGGGTAATTCCTCCTTGTCCATCCTCGCTACAATGGCCTATGCGACCAATGATACTAACTAAGTGTGACTCAACAGGCGACGAGGGCGTACGTTCCCATTTCTCTTCTTTCTGTTCGATCAAGTTCTGATGGATATGGTTCAGAAAGGTAAATTGACCGATATCCTTGCGCCCGGAGCCCAGCTATGCGCCCGCGCTGCCGGCGGACATAATGCCGGCCACTCCATCGTGTGAGTGTATTTCATCTCTTCCCAGCACCCGAGCAATCGGATCCAATGGCTAACTAGTCAACAGCGCCAACGGCGTGTCATACAGGTACGCGCAAACGAAGACGTGACGACCCGACATTTGCCAACGATGCTTACGTTCTATAGCTTCCACCTGCTCCCCTCTGGTTTGATCAACCCGAAATGGTACTCCTTTAAGCCAACGCTCTGTCAACCTCGAATCTGACACGGCGACCAGCATGAACTTCATTGGTTCTGGCGTGGTTTTCTACGTGTGCGTTTTCATATCCTCTTCCCAGCCACTGGAACGCGACGTCGGTCACGAGTCACCCCTCCGGGTTATGTGCCTGATCAGCTGGACTACACATATTACAGAAATACTGACAGTGCGTCTAGCCCGAGCTTTTTTCGAGAGCTGCAGGATCTAGAGGAGAAAGGCCTGCCGAACGTCCGGGAAAGAATTCTAGTTTCCGACCGCTGCCATATCGTATTAGACCTGCATGTGCTCGTCGATGGACTTGAGGAGAGCGAGCTTGGAAGTAGGGAAATCCTCTCAAACATCTTTGCAGTGCTAATTTCCTGCTAGAGCGCCAGATTGGGAGCACCCGTCGCGGCATTGGTCCAACTTATTCGTGCAAGCATGCAGTTAGTATTCCCGATATTGTGTTTCTTGGCAGGCGCTGAAACATGTATAGCGAAGTGGAATCCGCCTCTCAGAGATTTTCAATGCCGAGCTCTTTGAGTTCAAGCTACGTGCGCTCGAACGAGGTTACCGCAAGAGATATGGAGAACTCTTGGAGTACGATGTGCAAGAAGAACTTGATCGGTTCAAGTCATACCGAACCGAGCTCAAGAAGTACGCTGTCGATCAAGTTTCCTTCATGCGGTCAGCGCAGAAGGACAACCTCAATATAATCGTTGAAGGAGCGAATGTAGGTTTTGCCTTCCTCTGTTGTCGATATTTTGTTTTTGATACTAACAAGTTGGTGGGTTGGGCAAACCGCTCTCGAGGTCGTCGCATACCCCTTTTCCGATGCCCGAACAGAAGCGGCAGCAGGTCAATAGTACGAAGAGGCTGTCGAGCTGTGGCTTCCACAGCCTTGGTCTAAACTGAATTTTTGCAGTTTCATTGGCCTCTGCTTGAGCTTTGACGGTCCCGTCCCGCGAAAGGAAAAGGGGTATGAGACCCTCTGGGCTCGGTTGCGTAACCCGCCTGAAGTTCAGGCCCTCATGCTTGATATCGACATGGGCAGCTTTCCAGTAGGTCTTTATCGCTCAAGCTGAATTCCTCCAACTAACCACAGACTCAGTTTGTCACTTCGTCCTCCACCAGCATCGCAGGTATCATCGGCGGCCTCTCTCTGAATCCTAGAAGCATCTCGGAATCGATAGGCGTCGTGAAAGCATGTAGGTGCAACATTTCCAACACAAAATAAATCCCTAACTTTTACCAGACACCACCAGAGTCGGCGCAGGTGCCTTTAAAACGGAGGATACCGCAGAGTAGGGCACTCTATTCGGGAAAGTAAGGGGGAAGCTAATTATGCTCGGCAGGATCGGCGCGAAACTCCAGGACATTGGCCGAGAATGGGGCACGTCGACAGGGCGAAAGCGACGCTGTGGATGGTAATTCTCAAACTAATACCAGGCGCCTGCTCGGTAGTTTGCTAATCGTATTCAGGCTCGATCTGGTCGTTTTGAAGTACAGTTGCTCGATCAACTATTATGACTCTTTGAACCTCACGAAGGTTTGTTTTCTCATGAATCTTCCACCTACTCTCCCTTTCTCCTTCTCCTTGCTTCTTATTTCCTCCCTCCTCTCAACCACTAGGCTAACTCTCTTCGCTAGCTGGATGTTCTCGACACTTTCGACACGATTAAAGTCGCCATTGCTTACTTGTCCGAGGGGGCTGAACTCGACTCCTATCCCGCTGACCTGGACATTCTTGATCGAGCTGAGGTCGTGTACAAAGAATTCCCAGGGTGGCAGGAGTCGACGACCAACTGCAAGACGTACTCTGAGCTTCCACAGAAAGCGAGAGACTACATTGAGGTGAGACGCTTCACATGGCTGGGTAGTAATCCTACTAACACGGCATCTGCTTAGTACATTGAGAACTTTGTTGGAATTAAGGTATGATGTTTCTCTCTCTTGATTCTCCCGCTGTTCACCGTTCTGTCTCCTCTTTTTCACTTCAGCTCCCTCCTTGCCCATTTCAATTCTCTTGCCCTAGACTTGATTCCCTTTGTTTGGCCGCCACTGACACCAGCTCTCCTAGGTTAAATGGATTGGCACTGGTCCCGATCGTGAAGCCATGATCATGCGGGCTTAGAAGTTGACCATCGCAACATGGCCGATGGAAGCAAGGCGACTAAGAAGAGATCCAGGGATAGAATATGAGTGAGCAGTTGTGTAAATATTGTGGCGCAGCACGAAGTCTAGGCTCATCGCAACCCAGTCCTTGGTAGATCATTACTTTTTCACTTGTTCCTGGGTCTGTTTCTTGCCCTGACTGTTACTGTTAGATTTGACTCCTACTATTACCGTTACTGGTCTGCTTTCGTGGGTACAACAAAATAGAGAGAGGGAGGGCTCAAATACTGTGCGCTAGATCAGATCCTCTAATTGCGTCGAGAAAATGGTTCATAATCGATGCCCTCTCTGCCTAAGTGGCTTCAAAGCTACTTTTCTACTTGCCACAGCTGATCCTTGATGGGCGCACCCACAGGGGAGGCCTTATTTTCCTTTATCTCTAAAGTGACTGATCGTTCCAGCAAGTATCTGCCGCGTTACAGCGGCTGCGAGTCGAGTTTGTCTTGTGCTGGTACAAGCGCTACACAATCTGGACACCGGGCTGTACCGCTGCCCAATCCAGTACCGGAATATTTTGAGATTTGACGAAGCAGACAGGCTTGGAATCCCTGGGCCATGAGCGTAAAGTTCGGAGTCGACCGTGCTTCTGTGACGCTGCGGCCGTTTCTTTGGGGAGCCCATCTTCAGCTAGAGTCCAGGCGGACCTGTTACTCACCGTGAGAGTGCCTCTTTGACTGTTCAGCTCTTGGAACCTCCGAGCCAGAGAACTTTCGAACTTATCTCAAGCAGAATTGGCATTGCCTTCCGTAAGCTTACGATGCGATCAGTGCCTGACTCGGGGGTGAGTCTTCTACCACGACTGAGCGACTTCCCTACCTATCGGCAATCGGCCATACGCTCCAGCTTATTAAGCTGCCCCTCCCCCACGGCTCGAGGTCCCCGCACCCTACCCGG
>KL660938.1:0-12042 GCA_000732775.1 Stachybotrys chlorohalonatus IBT 40285
GCCACCCTCGGATTCTGGTGCCTTCGCGTAGTCAAAGGGATAGCTTCAACAGCAAGTGCAACTACTAGGTTTGAAAATATCGCGGCCAAACAGAGCAACTACTGTGACGCTCGTGCGTTGCATGACGACGGCCGGAGCGACAGGTCATCTATTTCAAGGCGCTGTGTAACAAGCATGCAAGTCTTCCAGTAAGCTTAAATCATTATGCTTATTGAGAGTGGAAGGTCGATCAATTCCTTGTTACGTGCCCAGGACATATTCGAACGGCACCCTGGGACCGTGAGGTTGCAATCATCTTCGACGGCCATGTCGGAAACGAGTCGTCTTGCTGGTCGAGACACCCAAACCTTTGTGCTTGCGGGACAAGATCGGCGAAATGTGGCACACGGTTGCCAGAGTTGCCGGTAGAAGATCCAACATGTCATTCCTCCGATGGCGAGCCAGGCACTAGATTCTTATGGAATGACACGATGGAAATATTACTACCGTTGTTTGGGTACCATTCACTGTGAGCTGGCGAAGAGCGCATCGTTGGGCAGAGATGATCCTAGCTGGCATCGAAAACACCCGGCTTGGCCGAACGTCTGATCAACCACGCTTCACCACCGCCATCGAGCATCACCCAATCCCAGGTCGCTGGTCCCAACCCTCATCATGCTTCTTGCATGAAATCCAACAGTACCTCGCTTACAGAAGACTTGGACGCATCGAAGCGGGCGGTCGGTCATTCGGCGGTTTCGTTCCTTCGCCTTGCTCAGGACGGTACACTACCTTTGAAAGCGTGCCCAGCCTTGAGCTGATAAGTTCCATACATCAGGGGGCACTTTAGCCTGAGGCTGGGAGTGGGAAATGGTGAACAAATCGGTCGACTCAGGAGTCTTCTCCTCCGCCGCTCCTCGCACGCGGACCATCAACCGCGCACCAGTATCTCGCCACAGCCATACCAATCGGAGCACCACCAAGGTCGAGCTCCCATCCGTCTCCCCTCTACCAGTCCCGCCGGACCAAAGGTTTTGCAGGAAAAACCTCCCCCCTCCGCATGAGGAAGGTTGCTGGACGGATTGGGCCGGGGCATTAAGCTCAAAGCAGCAGTGCGGATCGTTGCCTGTTCCTCTTTCAAGGCGTCGTTGTGTGGTCGGGCCAATGCGCGGTGTGGACGGCGATGGCACTTCAGGCTAATACCCCATACCGAAGTTTGACACTTTGTGGGCATCCCACATGTGCCGTAATATTGCGGCAGATGACTTTTGACAGCGGGAGGATTGACTCCGAGCGGTCGGAAGCTGTCGTGGGGGTTTCGGTGCGACTTGGACGACATGGAATAGATATAAGAGGTTGCTAAATCTTCCAACGATTGATTCAATTCTCTGATCAGCCAGGCTATCAACCTCGACAGCATCTTCGCTCAAGCACTACAGCCAGTCTTCGAAATGCACTCTCCGACACTTCTCGGGTTGGCCTTTGGCGCCCTCGGCGTCGACGCCATGCTCCGATTCTCGTGCTCGCAACTTGTCATCGACCGCGTTGACCCGTAAGCCTCGCACCCGTCAAATACATCGTCGCCTTCTAAAAACCTGCTAGTCTCGTCCAGCCCGGCAGAAACCCATCCGGCCATGTCCACCAGATCACCGGCGGTGTAAGAACTCCTAGAGGCCCAAGCTGCCTTGCGGCCGTTTTCTAATAGTGAATGGCTTAGAACGCCTTCAACCTGACCATGCCGATCGAGATGGACATCCCCAGCACAGCAACCTGCACGACCTGCACCTTCAGCGAGGACTTCTCCAACTACTGGACCGCCAACATGTACTTCCGCGCCCGCGACGGCACCCTCACGCGCGTGCCCCAGTTTGCGAACCAGTTCCTCGAGGGCGCCGAGGGTGGCATGACCGTCTACTACATCCAGCCGTACGACGGCAGCAGAGTGACGGCGTTTCGTCCGGTAGGGAAATTCTTGCTTTAGTCCGGTTATACTGGGAGACTGACACGGCCAGGGCTTCCGTATGCTCGTCGGCGACCCGTTCCTGCGAACGGATCAGAACACGATGGATCAGCGACAGAGCAGTTTCCGCTGCTTCGACGCCAACTTTGGCGGTGAAGCTGGTGCGCCTGGCACAGGCCGCGACACCAGGCACTTTCCCACGAGGCCGTGCGCCGGCGGCATCCGCACCAACCTCTTCTTCCCGACGTAAGCTACTCCCACGTCCTGCAAATGAGGTATCAATACTAACCAAGCTTCGACAGCTGCTGGGATGGAGTCAACCTCGACAGCCCCGACCACAAGAGCCATGTCGCATACCCCGTCGGCGGCACCTTCGAGATGGGCGCGCCCTGCCCGTCCACCCACCCGGTCAGGCTGCCGCAGCTTTTCTTCGAGATTATGTGGGATACCCGCCGGTTCAACGACCTGAGCACGTGGCCTACCGACGGCTCGCAGCCCTTTGTGTTCAGCATGGGAGACAGGTGAGTTCCGACGCCTACTGGAACCTGGTGAAGCTTCTAACGAATGTTTTGCAGGACTGGTTATGGTCAGCACGGTGATTACGTTTTCGGCTGGGAGGGCCAGTCGCTCCAGCGCGCCATGGACGCCAACTGCAACGTCAACTGCCCGCAGCTGCAGTCCCAGCCCGTGGCCACGGCGAACCGTTGCAGGGTTCCTCGCTTCGGCACCGAGAATATCGACGGACGTGAGTAGCACAACCCTTTTGAAAAATGCCGTGTATTAACCCGGGCGCAGCTTTCTCGGCACTGCCAGGCTCGAACCCCATCGGTGGCCAGCCCCCCACCTCCACCGGCAGCCAGCCTGTGCCAACGTCCAACCCAGGAACCCCCACCAACCCGGGCCAACAGGCTCCGCGGTACGGTCAGTGCGGTGGGATAGGCTGGACGGGTCCGACGCAGTGCGTCTCGCCGTACACTTGTCGCCGACAGAACGACCACTACTCGCAGTGTCTGTAGTCGGCATCATGGATGGAGTGCCGGATGAGCGGATGTGGTGGTCTAGACCTTTTCGACGGCATCGTCCGCATCAGAGCAGTCTTTAGTAAGATATAGATAGTAGATAGTATGAAGCATATAACGGGGTTGATGAGTTGAGCAAAACCTTGTTTTGATGTTTTGTGACCACGGGCTTAATGTGTCGCTTTGGTTACGCAGTGTTTCAACAAACGTTAGGATCTACGCCTTGGCGGAGAGCCGGTGGTTGTAAAAGTTCGGGAGCCCTCGGCATAAAGTGGGATCTACGGTAGAAGAAGCTCCGCAGTCGTTGCGGCAGCGTATAAAGATAATCCACGGTCCTGCTTGGACCACTTTCGGACAGCCGGGTCGTTCTGCGTTCTTTGGTAGCCAAGACAAAGACTTTTGTGGCATGACAAAGAACAGGGGGAAAAGTGTGCGACAAATGAAGTTTTGAGGGAGGGCAATGGAGTGCTGGTGCTATGCGCCTCAAGGTCTTTCGCAGGGCTAGCAGGAAAAAAAGACAATTTCGGCCACTACGTGGTTAATGCACGGAAACGTGCAAGATAGTAAAGATCCCCACTGAATAAGAAAGCTCACCTTCGACTCGCTGAAAACACCTTGTCGCCCTCTCCTGGGTGGCTCGTAAAGGGCAGTTGGTTCAAGTATTACCGTAGTGCCATGGTATGACCCGCATCCCTTGTTCATATGCTACAAAATGTCTTGAATTCTGATATTCAAGAATACCATTCTAGATCCAGGAAATCTCACGAAGCTTGTGATTATTATCTGATCGATATGCTTAGAGAACATCACAATTGAAGTGTTCTGATTCCACGTGTTACTGATTTGCTCCGCGTGTATCGGGTCCCGGGTAATCCGACTATAAATAGACGGCTGACTGATCGTGATCTCCGCCTAGGCTGCTTCGCGTTACGCCGGCCGCGTCCTATTGGCTGCAGGCTCACCTCCTTTCCAACCTGCTGTCGTGTCACATTTCATTTCATCATCTCCCTTGCCCTGCTTTCGACCTCAACACCAGCCACGCGCGCGTCACCTCCACCCTCAGCATCAAACCCGCCAAGCTCACTCACTCGCTCACGCAAGCTAAACGTCTCATCGGCTTGGGTTGACCATGTGAAGCTGGCCCCCCGTAGCCTCGCCCACACAGCCCCTACGCCCTCCTCCCCCCACCGCCACAATGCGCCGCGCCCTCAACCCGCGCCTCGCCGCCCAGGCGCTGACCATTAAGGTCTCGGCCAACCTCGTCGTCCAGACCACCGCCTTGCACAGCGACCCGTTCAAGACGGCCATCGACTGGCAGCAGGTTGCCGAGTTCGCCCTCTACGGCACCATCGGCTCCCAGGTCGGCAACGTCTTCCAGTACGTCCTCGAGGACTGGTTCCCTAACCGCAGCAGCACCGCCGTCCTGCCCACCGTCGGCGACAACATCCCCACCGTGGGAGCGGCGGAGAAGCTACCGCCCGTCGTGCTGGATGAGAAGAAGAAGACGGACGAGCCGGTGGGGCCCGAGGTCAGGAGCCGCAGGTGCTGGGACGTGGGCTCCGATTTGAGCTGGCGCAACCTCCTGGCGAAGCTCGTCGTGGATCAGACCCTGGGCCTCGTCATCAGCGGCAGCATCTTTCTCATATGCACCAATGCCGCGCGCGTTTCCAGCCCCGCCGAACTCGTCGCCATCATCCGCGCGCGCATCTTCCCCCTCATCCGAGCCGGCTGGCACATCTGGCCGCTCATAGCGCTGCTCAATTTCATGTTTGTGCCCGTGCGCTCGCGCGTGCTGGTGGCGGTGATTGTAGGATTCGGATGGAGCATCTTCCTCAGTATCTTTGCGAATCGAAAATAAGCGGGCCCCCGTCGGGGGTTATATCACGCGAATCGTTTACTATCTTGGATCTTGTGGCATTTACGGCGATGGCATGCGGGAGCGAGCATTTTCTGGCGTGGGTGTAGATTAGACTGAGCATAACGCGTTGAGCGCTACTACTTGTTTTTGCTGGGTTTGTTTGTTTTTCTTTGTTGGGAATGCTATTGCTTTTCATCTGATGTTCTGACCACTCACTGAGACTACTTTGACTGATTTTTGACTGATTGGCAGAGTGCGCCGTATTCTGTATCCGGCATGAACAAGAAAGAGCGGTTTATGGCCACGGTCCACTTCTGCCTCAGCCTTAGATATTCATTGTCTGGTTGTTTCCTCCTTGTTATGCTTGCAGTGTATGAAATATAGGCCTTATATAGCAAATTTGCGTAGTAAATCCTACATGTTGAAGTGGTTATCGGACAAAGGAGTGTCATCGTCTTCAAGTCTTCGAATGACAGGTTCATGTTGGCTTCTGATTGGGGCCAAATACATACCGATCCGAGTTGTCGTTTGTTCCAGGCTAACTCACAGCCTGTGAGCTTATCCAAATTTATGCTAAACATGAAAAGAATGAGTTTGGTTTTCAGGTGAATCGCGATGAGGTGAGATGACATTCTTAGCTAAGGCGGATGAAATTATTGGCGGGCGTAATACCTCGAAATATCGGAGTAAATCGATTGTTTTCAATGGTATTTCCAGGGTTACGGCTGAGGCGTCTCATGGCAAAGGATAGAATTTCAGGTGAGTTGACCGTGTGTTTCATTATCTGAACATCATAGTAGCGTCGAGTCTCCAAGACAAAAATCGCAATAGCCTCCCAAATCGACCAGCCAACCGCCCAGTACAACAGTACTCTAACAATTCAGGAGTACGATATCAGTCGATCGAATGCGGCCATCGCCAGTAATACAATGAACTTCCAAAACCCCTGAATCCAGACCGTTTCGCCATATCACTTCATACAGACATTATTCATAAGGAAATCCCCATTCAGAATCCGTCCCCTGCTAGACACAAGTCGCTTAATATCCCGCACTAGGTCGGCGACTGCGGCTGCGCGTCCGAGTGTACTGCGCCGGGTAGCCGTAGCCGTCATCGTAGCCCCTCGGCGTCTGGTACTGGTACGCGGCCTGGGGCGCGCGGGGACCCGTCTCAATGACCACTGGGCGCAGCGACCCGGACCGCCTCGGCGAGGCATGATGATGATGGTGGTGATGACGGTGCCCGCGGCTGCTCCGAGAGCGTCCACGACGGTCCTTCTCGTGGTGGTAGTAGTAGTCGCGGGGCGGCGGTGCAACGGCGGCGCGCTGGTCGCCGGGGCCCATACCGAAGCCGTTGCCGCAGGACCGGAAGATCCACCACAGGAGCAGGACGCCGACGATGGAACCGATGACGATGCCGGCGATGGCGCCGCCCGAGAGCTCCGAGGAGTCGGCGGATTGGTCGCTCGTATCAGGGGGTGGGGCATCGGTGCCGGTGTCCGTGTCGGTCTGCTGGCGCCGGGCGAGGGCGGCGGCGAAGTGGTGGAGTAACGGTGCCATTTTGTCTTCCTCTTTATGCTTGTAATCGTCTAGGCGGGCTTGGAAACGAGAGACGGCCTTGTTGTGGCAAAACACGGGTAGCAGATTGGGCCAGAGCTTAGCGGGATGCCTTCTGGCCAGTTCGCTCGAGGCACGGATCGAGGGAGGCTACACTATATACAGAAGATCAAAGGCACACATGGTTCAGGAACCATCCCTGTCTGGGATGACGTGCACGATGGCGCCGCTTATAATCCTGCCATCCAGGAGGTACCGAAAAGAGCCGTCTGTCCGCACCTCCAACTCCCGGCGTCTCTTTTGCTCTCGGTTTGACGCAATTATGATGGGAATACAGCACCATGCCCCATCCCGGCGAATCAGCGGCCGGGTTGCAAAAGCTTGCGCCGATTACGTCGTCATGCATGGCGGGGAGCCTAGTTCAAGCTGGTTCCAACAATGGTTCTCACCACCCCCCCTGCGCTTCCCCTCCTTTCGGAGCACTCTCTCCTCGCTTCTGGCTCAGATGCGACAGGGGTATTGCCTGATCGACGGTCGGTCCTCCCACGCCTCGTCCAATGGCGAACACACGAGCACAGGGTTAAAGTGGTTTAAAGTAGGTCTGGGAGGGAAACGGGTGGCTGGGCGTGAAACAAGGTCACTTGTGGTGCCTGGGATCGACTTTGTGGACAGGATAGGCCGGGATGGGCATTTCGTGCTTGGGGCGATTGCGTGCAATACGCATCATGGCTGCTGCCTTTACCGTTCCTTGTCGTTCCTAGTAAGCCGTCTGTCGATTACAACTACGGCTAGAAAAGGATCGGCCCGGTCACCGCGTCGCTCTCGACGGCGGATGAGGCGCTCGAGCAACGTGCCACGCTGCGCTCTGAACGGCTACGACCATTACGTCAAGCCCCAGGCCCAGCGCTGTCAGCCAGCGCGGGTGAGGCTTTTTGACCCTCCCTGGCGCCTTTTTCAGCAGATTTTTCGCTTTTGCCCTGCCCTGGTTTAGTCGGGTGTGTTTGGTGAGCTGGCGAGGCTGGCTTGGAAGCCAGGTTTGGATCCACGCGGCCAGCATGACTCGCTAAGCTTTTTTACATGATCAGGCTGGAACCAGGGGGAATCCTGCAATCCGATGGAAGAAGTCCATCTTCTGCTTTTACTAATCACTGCTCGACATTTCGTGTCCTGGTCCAAATACTACCCAAAGCTTTGCTGGACCAGAAATGCCGTCTGGCGTGGGCGGACCTTTCTTTTCCGCATCGCATCCTCAGGGAAGACGTTGATGCAAGTTCTGGGATTTCGGATCTTGTCAAGCAGCTCTCTCAGGCCAGTCCAGTTCTCGTGCTGAATGACTTGCAGGACTCGTTGGTTATGATATTGAAGTCACACTCCTACGAAGCAAGTTCAGGCTTCTTCACCTTGCCCTCGTCCTCCGCAAACTCTTGTTTCATCATCCTGCCCTTGTCCATATTTCCCGCCGACGCCTCCCTTGTAATACTGGCCCTGGCCGCGTTGTCGTCTTTGGCTGACTCTTTTGTGGCTTCGTAAAATCCCGAGTTCACAGACACATTTCTCGCAATCCTGGGACTTTCCTCCTTGCAGATAGCCCGATACCTCCTCCTGAGGCTTTACCAAGCGGTACCGCCAACGCCGAATCCAACCGAGGCGCCTGCTTCGCGATCCGGGGAGCTTGCGCCGTCCAGTTGGCGGAACGGTGGGCCGAACCTTTGTTGGCTTGGTGGTGTCGGTGGTCGCGGGTCATCGGTGTCCCAGTATTCTGAATCTGCCATATCCATGATGTGTTGAGACATCGTTGAATGTTCCTCTGGGTCGTCCGGGCTTGCATCTAGCACCTCTTGATGCGGTTCCGTCGACGGTGGCACCCCATCCGGGCGTGAGGTTACCGGGTTTGCCGTGTTCACCATCTGCGGCGGAGCCGTCGATTGCACCTCTGAGCTATCTGGTTGCCTGTCACCTTCTGTAGGCGAAGCCGATAGTGACGCTTCCGGCTCGGCCGGGCTCCAGTACGATGGATCCGCCATGTTCATCGTCTGCTGCGTAATCCTGGCATGTGTTTCAGAGTCGTCCGGATTCAAGTCCTGCGCCTGGAATCCGGCATTAGATTCGGCCCTGTCGAACTCGGAAATGCCGGCGAACTCGTCACCGAAATCAGGAATTTTCTTCAGAAATGCGAACGCGTCATCCAAGCCTGGCTCAACTGCCGTCGAAGCTTCGCCATTGTTGCCACTAAGTTCCCAAGGAACCGCGGTCATCTTCTGCGTTTGTGCATTTTCTCGTGGCCTAGTCCGAGGAGTGTCTACACGGGGCGTTTGAGACGCGGGTATGTGATTTTCGGCCGTGTCGTCAAGCGGGGACGAAGCTTGTCGTTTATTATTGCCAGTCATGGTGGATGATCTTGTGATGGATGTTAAGTACAACAGGTGCCAACAGACGACGCGCGCGAAGTCTGATGAAGAGAGGGCTGATTCGTGATGGATCCTGATCCTTTGCGAAGCGACTGTCAAACAAGATCAAGAAGATCTCGAAAGCCATCCTTTTCTAATAATGGTTCCCTCGTTGCCAGTACGGCCATCATCAATCGCCGTCCTAAGAACAACTCTTTACAAAATAGGATTCATCACCATGTGGTGTTTTCCACACGCATGCGTAAATGTGCAATCAGCGTGCTTGGGCAACAGTTTCTATGGGCCAGCAGTCGAACACAAGAGAATGGAACTCATGATTGCCACTTCCGACCGAGGAACTCAATCGCAGGAAGCTACGCCAGAAATCTTCTGATAAATTTGATTGGTTTGTCTCTGCTTGTTCGCAGCAGCTAGTTCACAAGCAAGAGGCATTAACAATAGTCGTGATGCGCTGTTGTTTGCCCAAACCTCAGTGCTTTTTCAAATCAAAACAAGTCGTAAACATTTCACCCCTGGGGGAACCTGATCGCTTGGTTTGCGATTGTCTTGGAAATCTTGCTTCGTACCCTGTAAACATATTCATTGGCCATGCACACTGGAGCACAAAGACAAAAGGCGCCCTCATAGTAGTGATACTACTACTGATGTTCCTAGTAAAATGTGACGCCTATCATAAATGTATGTGAAATCAGGTGAAGCACGGCATATCGCAAGGTATCCCCAATCCGAAAACGCCACCACGACGTCGTATGCTTTATAGAGATACAACTTAAACAAACGAAAGACTTGCAACCAGCAAAATCGACACAAACTCCACTTTCTGCCTTATCTAGTTCCTGCTTCGATGACGTTGCCCGCTTGCTGAAACAGTGTCATCATGCTCCCAAGTCGCTCCTCGGTCCTCTGCAACTTCTTTTCATGCTCCGCCATCCTATCCAACAACGTCTTTCGCTGTTTTTTAAGCTCGTTTACTCCATCCCGGTGATATTGGTCTACGATTCTCTTCAGCCTCAGCTCGCCGCCCATTACTTCGTGCTCGAGAGTCTCGATTCTTGCCTCATGGGCCGCATCCGACTTGTCTCTCGGGTGGAAAAGCTCTGGGTGCTCGAGTGCTCTGGTGACGCTGTGGAACTGCTCGGTAACTGCGCCAAATGCGTTGACAAGGTCTTGCTGAACCTGGAGGCGCGAGCGGGTCTGGGATACATCTTCACTCGACCGTGGCAACGAGGTGGGTACGGTCCCGTTTGCTGGCTCATCAGGCCCCTTGTGCTGGTTGATTGGCGTGGCAGTTTGACGACGACTGGGAGATGGAGATGTTGGGTCATTCGCCGGATTTGGGCCAATGGGTACTGAAGACTGGCGCGAAGGCTGGCGAGAAGTTTGATGTGAGCGGCTCCGGGAGAGTTGACGGGAGGATGATTCAGAAAAAGGGATATCCGATCTGTGAATAGTATCCCCTTCACTTTGCTCTTCATTCTCCTCACCTAGTTCATGAACTCCCGCATCTCCATCTTCGGTCTCATAATCGTCCTCGTTGTATTCCTCCTGATCCTCCGCCTCCTCATACTCTTCGTCCCTGCTTTGGTACTCCTCATCCTTGCGAGCCCGTTTCTTTCGTCCAGAGGATTCCTGGGATCTCTCACCGTAGTTGTCCATACGAGTCTCGCCCTCGGCAATTCGCTGGCCCTCGACTCTGTCGCCTATCACCCGAAGAGCATCTTGCGCAATCTGCGGGAGATTGTCAGGATAATGGGGATTGTTGAAATAAGTTGGCTCCCGGTCAGCACTGACACCGCCACTGGTGTGTGTGGCAGGGCTGTTTTGGGGCAGCGTGTAACCTTTTTTCTGCATTTGTTGCGCCGTCTTAAAGGCCGGAGCTGTCTTGCGGGCCACCTTCTTGCTGATCCTCGGTAGCGGCACCTGCTCCTCACCCTCGGATTCTGAAGCCTCCTCGTCCTCGCTACCGGCCTCCAGATTCTCCGGGATCGTGCCGTCGGCTGGGTCCCAACCCGGGTAATCAACCATGGCTATGCCGTACACCTTACTTTTCTTCATCTTGACCCAGCCGTACACGACGCCCAGCAGCAAGAGTCGCACGTAAGAATGATCTTTGGAATATCCTTTGACAATCGGGTGGTCGTAGGCTCGCTTGTTGGTGTTCCAAGTGGTAGGCATTTGCACAAGCAACTCAATGAAGAGCCTTCGATCCTTATCTCTCATGTTGGCGGCGTGTTTCTCGTAGACTACCTTGGCCTGGTCGACTTTGACAGCGTGACCGACAAAACTCTTGACATGGGTTGGCCAAGTCATACCGCGGGGCATAGGAACTCCTGCAGTTAGTGGCTTGGTCTCATTTCCAGGATCCTCGGGCTCTTCCACTCTGGCCTTTGAGGCTGCTGCAGCCGCTGCGGCTTTAGCACTGGGCTGCCTCTTCGACCGGGTTCGGCGCGGGGAAGACTGGGTCGCCCGGACTTTGGTATTGCTGGATGCGGGCGCGTTTCTGGTCTTGTTGACCGCAGATGCTTTGTCTGTATCTTGGTTGCCCCGAACAATCTTGCGTGGGGGGGTGTCATCGCCTGATTTGGAGCTGCTGGATGGGGGTGTGGACAACTCGGATGACCCAGAGGAGGAGGATGGAGGGCGCGGCATCTTGAAAAACTCGAGTGAAAGAGTATGGTATTATGACTTTGTGATTGGAGTACTGTTCTGGAATGTGATGTCTTGGACACAAATGATGGCATTGGGAAAACACAAATAGATGATTTGGGAAAGACGAAGACAGTTTATCAGCCTAACAAGACAAAGGACACGAACTCAGACATCTACAACGATCGTTTGCAGAAAATATACACAGAAGATGCATGGCTCTTTGACGTAGGAACATTGTAAGGAATTTACGCGAGCTTCTTTCATCATGGGCAGCTTGATTGTTTGCTTTTGTTGTTGAAGACCACAAAGACGGGTTGATGCTCGTTGCACTTGACCGTCGTTTACATTGTGCCACCTACCTTGTTTGGCTATCTAAGAATTTCGCGAATTTGTGTTTCACGTAGTTTACTGGCTGTTTGCATGGTGTTTGGAACTCTTGGTACTCCGATATTCGGTGCAGTGTGTCGTTCAGATTCAGTGATGGCAGTTCTTGAATTTGTAGTCTACTATATGGTCAATTTCTAACTTAGAATATAAAGACACAGTATCGAATTACTGAAAACTGCGTACGGAGTAGTCCTCCTCTAAATGCACCAACACTGGACATTACCCC
>KL660938.1:12061-51906 GCA_000732775.1 Stachybotrys chlorohalonatus IBT 40285
CATGCCCATGATCCCACGCCGAGAGAAATGTAACGGCCTGAACTACAAATGTGTCGAATGTCGTGTCCACAAAACTAGGGCAAATCTTTCCTTCGAGGTAGATCGAGATTCAGTGGGGCAGGCTACATAGCCCTCTCCACGTTATGAGGACTTGGAACCTCGTCAAAGGCAAAGTATGACAAAGGGTGTCGTCGGCCTGACAAGCATTTGCTTAATATTTGTCTGTTTTGTAGTCCAATACATAGATTATCCACAATCTTCATCCTGGCCTCATATACATTCTCAGAGCCCGAATTCGCAGGGTTCTAGCGACAGTGCCTTCGATTCGCTTGATTAGCAATCGATTTCTTCCCGATTTTAGACAATATTAATAGCCTCCCATCCCGTTTCAATGCTAGTTTGGTTTTCCTCTGGTTGCATAAACCCTTCAAGAATGCCTGGTTGCACGAGATTATAGCCGCCTGTTCCCGCAACCGCTCTGAGCACGAAAGCAGCTGCAGACATCCTTCCACTACAGAGTTCAGTCGCCCAGCTGCAGAATGTCATGTCCGACCTTTAGAAGCAGATGGAATCCAGGTCAGCTGGTGATCCTCGGTCCATGATGAGGGGAGTTGCGCTCACCGGGTCGTGCCCCCGAGCTCAAGACGTGGACAGCCTAGAGAAAGCCTTAAAGCAGGCCAACGTCCAGATCTCCGCCCTGCGCCAGAGCATCAAGATCCAGCTAGAGACTTCTAACAAACGCCATGCCAAACTTGAGCAGAGCCTCAGCAACATGGTCGAAGCTTCTAAAGCGGACAACGGCGGTCAGGAAGTGAGGATGTCGACTGAGGTCTTTACCAACATCATCCGAAAGATTCGCGAGTGAAGGTAATGGGATGCTCAGAGAGAAGGGGTCTGTGGTGGACAGTCGTGGATCATGGTGCACTATTGCACTCGTTTTTTGAGAGTCGTACCAAGGTCATAGGCAAGGTATACTCGCTTACAAAGATGGCATTTGCTCCTTCAGGAGCTCTCAATGAACGCGTGCTTTCGAATTAGCTGAAATGCCTGTGACTCGGCTGACCGTTTGGTAACTGAGGAGCGTAGTCAAGTGAGGGCTATGATCACATTCAACGCGAAGGGAAATTTGATTAACCAAATCCCCACGTTACTTGGCGAGCAAGACTGGTCGATGTGCTTTTGAGCCTGTTCAAGTACGTACTGAGAAGATAAAGAGGTTCTCGAGCACAGTGAAAAGCAAGGCTTGCACTAGGGGCGAAGTTGGATGCAGATGAGACAATGGTTTCGTAATGCATATTGTACACGTGGCTCATAGGACCAGCTTGTAGCTACAAGAAATATCCAGTATACGGCTACAATGAGCTCAGTCACATTTATTGTCAGTGCTGTGTTCCTTCATGACATATGCCACACCTGTAGATACCCTTTTTCTTTCTTTATGACCGTCCATTTTATCCACCGCTTACTGGGCCGACCAAGCAGCCTTGAACTCAACAGCCCTCGGAACAACATACACAGTACCCTGCGTCTGCCCGCTCGGCACCGCATCCGCAAAGAACGAGCTCGACCCGTCATAGGTCAAGTACGTGCCGTCAAAGCCAAATTCACTCGCTTCCGCAACCGACGCGTCGCAGAACAGCGAACCGTTGTCCAAGATCTCGCACTTGCCGCGCGACGTGTTGAGCGCGAACGCGTCGCCGCCGGCGTTGGGCGTCGACGTGTAGAAGGCGGGGCTGTTGCCGCTCCTGTACCACGTGCCGCGGGAGATGAGGAAGCCGCCGCTCGCCGTGGCGTTGGTGTCGACATAGAAGTGCCCGCGGCCGGTGAGAATGCCGGGCGGGTACGTCGGCGCGGGGCCGGCGGTGGTGCTGCTGGTTCTAGTGGTGGTTGTGGGCGAGGGCATGGCGTACTTGGGCAAGTAGCGGATGCCGGTGGCCGGGCACGTCGATGGCGAGCCGACGGGCGGCACGGGGATGTACTCGCCCGTCTGGACAGAGCCTCGGATGTTGTAGTGGTACCACAGCTCTGTCAGCTCGCCCCTGCGGTTGCAGTTGATGATCACGTCATGTCCATGCCGCGCGCTCAGCACGCTCTGGATCTGGTCCCTGGTGTACGTGGCCGTCGCCGAAGGCACGATGCCCGCCTCGGCAAGCCACGCGTACGACGGCAGCGTCCTGTGCAGGCGGACGGTGCGCTTGAAGTAGTCGACGACCTCGTCGCCGGGCGCGTAACCGGGGTAGCAGGCCGGCTCGAGCGAGCTCATGCACGTGCCGTGCTTGTTGAACTCGTGCTCCCAAAAGTCCTCGTCGTCGCCCTGGTAGTCCTTCCAGTGGTCCTGCATGTAGGCGAGCGTGCAGGGGGCGCCGGTGGTGAGGATGGCCGAGATGTTGAAGTACTCGCGGTCAGGGTCGCAGTACTCCTCCCACGTGCCGTCGCAGTTATCAGGCCTGTTTCGCGTCAATGGAATGATTCTGTGTATTTACGCGGAGGAAGAAAAGTACCTACCAGAGACCGTGGATCGTCCATGCATCTGCCGGGCCGGTCGACGGCGCCGTGTCCCAGAACTGGGTGAGGAGGACTTGGCCGCCCGGGTGGTTGAAGCAGCAGGTGTCCTCGACGGCGGTGGTGTTCTGGCAGCTTATGGGGAGGTCGGCCGGGCAGAAGACGGAGACGGGAGGGAACATGGCCAGCGCAGGGCCGACAGCCAGGGCTGCAAGAAGGGTTCGCGACGGCATTGTGCACGTGTAGAGTGTACAGGACGAGTAAACAGGCTTCCCACACCAAATACCGCAAAACCATTGATCACTAAGGGATCTCTCGGGTATTTATGTGCCTATCCTGCATCCTCGCAAATGTCAATAGTCCCTTGATTATCCACCGCTTCATGCCGCCAATTTCCAGCACCGAACTTCCCCCCCCCCTGTTCAGCATCCGCGATCCTCCTTATCAGCGTCTCACAGAACGGCATTTAACCCCGTGCCAGGCTGCTAGCACGTGGCCCCAGTGTAAAGGAACAGCCTCGCCAAGCCGCGCCGCTGGTCTGAGATAGCCGCGCGACCATCGGAAGATCGGCAGCGGCGAACAGGGAAGATGGGTTCGCTGCGGGTGCTTGTTAGCGAGTGGGTTTCCATCTTTTGGATGTCCTGATTGGGATGGTGGTCCACTGAGGGATTGCTGGCTTCGATAGTCTGGGCCTCATGCGGGCAAAAGTGCCTGCAGGCCTTTGTTTTCGTGCGGCAGACCCGCGAAGTCGAGGCTCCAAACCAAAAATCGCGGGTTCCATTGGATATATGTCTCAATCTATAAATGATATGCAACGTCCGTGTAGTCAGCAAGCATATCCAGCTCTGCAAACGTCGATTCAACTAGAAGCCCAGGACGACTTGGCCGTCGCATCGTCCAGACTCCACGCCATCCTCGTCACAAACACCTTGCCGCTCTTGGTCAACAGCTCCGCCATCCAGCGTCCCTCGGGGCTCTCCTCCCCGTGCAGCTCGCGCCACGCCGTCGACATGCACCAGATGTTGATGGGCGAGAAGTGCGTGTCCAGGCGCGGCTGGCGGTCGAGGTAATGTGGCATGCAGCGGCAGATTTCCAACGCTGCCTCGCGCGCCGCCGCCGAGTAATCGACGTTGAGTGTTCCTAAGCCGTCCCAGTTGCTGTTGGGCTGTGTGATGTCGTCCGGCGTGCTGGGAGCGGCGGCTGCGCTGGTTGATAGACTTGCGAGGAGGTGAAGGACGTGAACGAGCGCTGTGTTGTAAAGCATCATTAGCGATGCGGCAGGATCTTGGGCGAATTCAAGGACCGTGTCCAAACGCGACGGCTCGGCGAGGGGCTTTGGCACCGATTGCAGCGATTTGAAATTGGAAAGCTGCACTTCCTCGTAAGCGTTGCTCCTATCGAAACCCCACGCTGTTCTCCAGTCATAGAGGGTGAGGAGTAAAGCCAAGGCAGAGTTTTCAATCTCATCATGACCAAGTGCATCCCCGTCGCGTAGCTCATCGTACTCCGCCATCAGCACCGAACAGTCGGCCAACACGTTGTACAGCACGTAATCCTCCACATCCTGGCCGGTGGCGTGTTTTCGAAGAAATGTCTTCCACTGGGGCATGGCGAGAACACACGGCGTTCGCGTGCGCAGGGACGCAAACAAGATCAAATGCTGCAGCGGCTTGTAGAAGCGATAGGAGTCATCCGACCACGTATCCACATCAGGTATGGGGAAAAGGCTTTGCAGGCCGAGCATGTGCCTCAGAAATGTTGTTGTAGAGGCTGTTGGCACTGCGGCTTCCATGAGGGCCAGGGTGGTGATGGATAGAATGACCTCGTCGCGCTTGTAGAGGTGGATGTTCTGTATCGCGCGGTTGATCTGTTTCAGGGCGACTCCGTGCATCGCGTATCCCTCTTGCACGATTTCGCTCTGTTTGTGGTGCGTGCCAAACAGTATTGTAGCAAAAGTGAGGATGCTCTGATGGTACAGACGTCCACTGGGCACGGTCGCATGCGCTGGCGTGATGTCGACCAGCTTCATGTCCTTCATCGCCGTATTCAGCACGCCGTTATGCCGTAGTACATGCTTAACGTAGCATATGGACATTTCAGCCTCCATTCCCCTTAGGGGCATGGATGCAGGTACCGCAGCCCTATGCACGACTGCCTTGGCAGGGCGCGAGATCGGCTCCGCGGGACGTCGTGCGATCTGCCTGGGAGCCCCGACCACTATAAAGGCCATGTCCTTTGGGCCTTGGCAGGTCAAGCCGCATCGTCGACATCGTCCACACACGGGGCGCTGCTCGTCTGGCCATGGGCAGTCAGCAGCAGCACGGGCGGCATGGGCGGGCGGTTCTGCCTACCGCATTTGACCCTTCGCTTACGACAGGTCGAACACCCCCTGGATCTCCCGCCGACATTCACCATGGCTGAGTCCACTCAGGACACATACGATGATGGCAAGTTCAGGGTCTTCCGGGCCCAATCGCGAGCATGGAGTTGCGGAGCGGATAATGTGGCACGACGCCATGCATGGACGCCAGTGGAGATAAAGGTTGATGGGGCATGATCCTAATGAGGATCTAACGTGATGCAGGGCCGGGGATGTGTAATGCTGTTAGTAGAATAACAGCTGCGCCCCGGACCCTTTTGTTGTAGCCTAACCTCGTTTTGGCTCATTGTGCGAGCATCCTGGTCTGCAGGTCACCATATCACCAGACTAGACATCCTACAATGTGTATATAAAGCTTGAAGCCTGGCGTCTAAATGCGAAACCATGAACCACTTGCTTTCATCCATCATAGCTCTCTAGTTCATCTGGCATTCATTCAATATTCAGCCATATACTATCTGTGATACCTTGATAAACCATGGCGTCCTCCTGCTGTGACAGCACAGAGTGCATCAGCGTAAGTCACCCCGGCCCATCCACCGCCCATACGACTAACACACCCAGGGCACCGTGCACAAGGGCCTCCCCATCGGCGCAGAAGAGACCGTCCACGGGCTCACCACCTACATCACAGGCAACCGCACCAACCCGCGCGGCATCATCGTCATCTACTCGGATGTCTTCGGCCTCAACCTCCCCAACAACAAGCTCATCGCCGACGCCTACGGCAAGTCGGGCGAGTGGCTCGTATACATGCCCGACTTCTTCCTCGGCGACCCCATGGCGCTGAGCATCGCGGACCTGCTGATCCCCACTGACCCTACGAAGCAGTCGAAGCTGGTGTGGTTTACCGGCCTGCTTGCCCATGTGCCCAGCTTCCTCGTGTGGTCGACGAGACACACGGCTACGAAGTCGGATAAGGTCTGCACAGACTTCCTTGCAGAGCTGCGCCGCGCCACGCCCAAAGGTCAGAAGATCGGCATCGTGGGCTTCTGTTGGGGCGGCAAGTATGCTGTCCGCGCCGGTCTAGCGAGCAAGCGGATCGAGGTGGACGGGCAGCAGGTCCCGCTCGTCGACGCAGCCGTGGCCCTACATCCCAGCCACCTGTCCATCCCCGGCGATGTCGAGGATCTGGTGGTGCCTGTGAGCTTCGGCTGGGGTGTCGAAGACACGGTGTCGCGATTCGAGCAAAAGGCCAAGGTGGAGGCGCTGCACGCGCAGGCAACCAAGGCGGGCAAGAAAGTGCCTGAGATCGACCACAAGGTATACAAGCCGGGACGACATGGGTTCGCGGTGCGGGGCAATCCGGATCATCCAGAGGAGAGGGCGTGCCTGGAAGACTCCGTAACGCAGGTCCTGGAGTGGTTCGGCCGGTGGCTGTGACGATCATGATGGGGCGTTTGGGTTTGGGTTTAGGTTTGGGTTTGGGTTATGTACATTTTAAGATTAGATGTGAATTGAGAAGTTCATCAATTCTAGGAGAGACTGCTAATTCTCGGTGACTGTCCATTAGTTGTCGTGGGTAATCTGCGACTGGAATCCATGATCAAGTCGAGAAAAAGCAATCGTGTATAGGGTACGTGAAACGGCGTGAGCCTGTAGATGGGCCGTCGCGTCAATCACGTGCAGTCGCGCCAAACCCCAGCCACCGAAATCTCGGTCCCGTCACCTAGAACCGCGTTCGGTGACAGGACCCTTCTTTTCCTTCTTTCTTTCTTCCATCAACCAACACGCTCCTTTGCAACAAAACAACCGCTCGCCAGCTTTGCCGCTTCATTCCCTTTGTCTTGGTGTTCATTATTTCAAGAAACCACACTCTTTACACTCCCAATTGAGCTTTGCGCATACCAAAATCGCCATGCCCTACCCGATGGCTGCGCCTCCTGCGCCCTACAGAGCCGTTGATGCTCAGCGCTTGCTTCAGACCTACCGCCCGCCCGTCCTGACTCCTCTATCGGCCCCTGACCAGAACTTCATGTACCTCGGCATGCTGAAAACGCCTTCTCGACCCTTGGCAGCAACATCCATTTCTGCACAGTCTCCGCGACAAGTCTTCATCCGCCAATGCTCAAACGCTCCACCGACGATTATTGTCCTCGAGACACGTGCTGATCTAAGCATATCTCGGGGGAAGCCTGGCATACCACGGGCATGTTTGCCACCGAGCAATACCTACGCGCTATCGGTGTACATGCGCCTCCTCTGGGCGGCGCAGGAAGCTGCAACACGCGGCACTCCGCTCGATCTGGTATCAGCGCATCAATTCGTAGACTTTCAGTACGCAACCGTTGGCCACGAGCTCCTCGCGGATCACGACTGCCGCATCGGCGAATCCGACGAGGGAGTGGTGTTCTACAGTGCCGTTGGAGAGAGCATCGAGGCCTTCTTCGCAAGGAAGATCAGAGGCGCACGGGTTGTGCGGCTACAACCCGAGGCAGTCGGAATATGGGTCAACGAGAACGTGCCTGCCATGACAGACATGATGGATGTCGACTACGCGCGTCCTGCGCCGCGCATGGTGCCCGTATCTCCTCGATGTGATGTGCGCGTGTCTAGGAAGCGCGGGCTCCAAGACGCGGAGGAACGGTGTTACAAGATGGCCAGATACCTTACTGCCCATTGATGGAATTGAACTTTTGGTGTTTGCTGAAAAAAACATGTTGAATCGGTAGGCGTTACTGGCAGAAGGCGTACTCTGACCGAGTGATCTGGATAAGTCACTGTGCAGATAGACATAATGATAACATCACTACAGTTTGCTGGCAGCGATGCCTGATAATACTACACAATTACACTCTAAATTGCCAAATCATGCCAATGGTACACAATCTTTCAGATTCTGGTATCTATCCAAGTTCTACATACTGCCACTGTACATCTTTCATTTCTCATCAATCATCTTGCCTTGATCCCATGACCACACGTCGCTTAGATCTTGTGGCCACCGCCGCAAAGGGCGCTGCTGCTGCGAGCATGAGCGTGAGCGTGGGCACGCTGGCCCATGTCAAAGGCGCGCTTCCACCACTTCATCTGCTCGCCGTCCCAGCGACGACGCTGCAGGTCCGGCACGGGCAGGGACTCGAAGCTGTTGGCGTACTTGGCGACCGAGTTGGCAATGCTCTTAGCGTTGATGAGATAGGCCTCGTGGTTGAGGTTGTTGATGTCGTCGCCGACGAGGTGGTAGTTGACGTCGTAGGCGACACCGGCCTCGCCGCCGAACAGCGCGACCTCCTCCTCTGTCTTCTCGACCTCGGCACCGGTGAAGATGCCACCTGAGGGGATGCCGTTCTGGATGAAAGCGGCGTAGTCGGAGCGGCCGCTGAATTCGGTGGGCACGTGGTTGTAGCCGTTGGCGTCGTAGAACTGCTCAAAGTCCTCCTCGAGCACGCCCGAGCCGGCCGGGCCAGTCAGGTTGAAGGCGTCACCGTCGCCGTCGTAGATGCCCAGCATATAGTTGGGGCTGGCGATCATGTCGAAGTTGAGGTAGGCGCGGATCTTGGCTACCTCCTCGGGGCCGCCACCGAGGGTTCCGTTGATGGAGTTGAGGTAATAGTAGGAGCCCAGGAGGCCGAACTCCTCGGCGCCCCAGAAGGCGACGCGGATGGCGTTGCGCACCTTGAAGTTGGTCAGGGCGAGGGCGACGTTGAGCACGCCAACGGTGCCGGAGCCGTCGTCACTGATAGGTGTTAGCATGTCTGCCCTAGTTCCGTGTCAAGAGATGAGGACTTACTTGATACCGGGACCGGCCTGGACGGAGTCGGAGTGGCCACCAATGACAAGGACGTTGTCGTGGTCGCCCCAGCGCGTCTCGGCAATGACGTTGTAGTTGACGCGGTTCTCAGCGACGGCGTCAATGTTCATGTCGACAATGACCTCGCCCGCGGCTAAGGCCTCGAGGATAGGAACTGAAGACTCCTGGGAAATGCCGATAGCGACGGCATAGTCCGGGTTAGGGGTGCCCAAGGTTCCGCTGACGATGCCTGGCTCGTTGTTGTACACAAGAATGCCCACGGCGCCGGCCGCAGCAGCCGACAGAGCCTTCTGGCTGAAGGGGCAGATACCACGCGAGACGAGGACGACAGCGCCCGCAGCCTCAGCCGTGTAGTCGGCGACATCGCAGCCCAGGTTCTCGGAAGCGACCAGAGGCCCAGAGTAGGCGCCGCCGGGGGTGTAGGTCATGGGCTGGATCGCGAGGTCCTCGCCGTCGATAGTGACGGAGCCGGTGGCGTAATGGAAGAGCTCAGTGAAGGGCTGCTTGTAGACATTGTAGTACTCCGTGGCGACGAGGGTGTCGTACAGCCAGTCGACGGTGGCATTGTGGCCGCCGCTGCCGAAGGAGCGAGTGCCGCCGTTGGCATCGGCAAACTCCTGCAGCTGCTGCGAGCCGGCCAGCAGGTCCTCGAGGGTGATGAGCTCCTGCAGAGCCTCTGAGGTCACATGCTCCAAGCACTCTTGGGCGGTGACGAGCGCAGCACCCGCGAGGGCGGCGACGCTGGCGGTCTTCATCTTGGGTGCTTGTCTGTCTGGGGAAGCGGGATGAAGAGGATGAAGGGTCAGAGATGGAGGAGGAATAGGTGACCGTTAAAGAGGGAAGACGACGGACGGGAGAGGAGGTGAGACAGATACATTGCGGGCTGCGGCTGGAGCCTCTTTATGCCCTTCCCCAGCGCCTGTGTTGGGCGTCGCACAGCCGAGGCGACCGACAAAAGATCCCATCCCCGGCGATCCCCTAGCTCACCCAACGCCACACGAGAAAGGAGGCCATCACCAGCTTCCCAATCGAGCAAGCTTGGTGCCTGGGCCGGACGACATGGCAAAAGAGGACTTGGCAAGCGCTGCCACCAAGGCATTGACCAATTAGCGGGACATGCCCAGATGATAACGGGCGGGGTGGAGATGGAAGATATTAATTGGATTTGGACTCTTAACAACCTGCCTATTGTGGAAAGGATCTGGAGGTGGAGGAGGGACAGGGGACAAGGGAGGTTGGTGATGCGGGGGGGGGGCCTGTTTGTGATGCTGGTGCAAGTACGATGTACTGTAGATGGAGGGACGACGAGGCGACAACGGGCATTGACTGGCGATGACGGACCGGATTGAGGTGTCGGTGTCATCGTACATGTCCAACTCGACCTCTAGTGATCCAGAACAACAGTCACCGCCCATGACTGCGCGGACAGACCCCAGAACAGAGCTCCGGGAGCACCTCATCACCACCCCTGTCCGCCATCGGCTGCAGTTGGTTCAGCTCCGTCGGCCTCGCAGTTCTCAACCGCCTTTATCATTGCTGGGGAAAGCAATGATCCAATTTGAGGCAATTGACGGCCTACGGGGCCAAATTCCTCATCGTGCATGCGGGATGCCAGGGCGCTGCAGGGCAGCCAAGACGGCCTGCCCCGGGCTGGAGATGCTGGAACGGTGTTTGCCTGAGCTGGATCTGATATTCAAGGTTGGAGATTTGCCACTATGGGGGGTTAGTCGGGGATGTGATTGTATCTGGAAGGGGTTTGGGGAGGTCGGTTCGCTTATTGAGCAAGATTTCACGATAAGACGCGACATTCAAGGCCACACTTCGCATCGTCCACCGTGGTCGCAACACTGTCACCGGCTTGGCAACCAGCGACGCCTCAAGAACTTCTGGAATAATGGAAAATCTGCAGTTCGCCACCACCGCCTGCAACCCGTCAATAGTTCGCATCGCATTCAGCCTGAGATTCCTCAGCTCGCGGTGGGGAAGCACAGACACGCACACCCCTGCCCTGCCCATGCAGATGCGTGCGCCGGGAGCGTCGCCACTGCGAAAGCAACGAGGCTCGAATTGGGCGATAAGCTGATTCGTAAACGCGCCGAGGCGGGTGAGCGTCGTTGTGCGTCATTGGTGACCAAGATTTAAGCAGGAACGGATTCTCTTTCTATCTCGAAGAGAAGAGGTTTCGCTGGCCTCCGCTGCTTCGCCGGATCGACGTAGGATTTAATTCTTACCTGTCGATTGCCAAAATTGGAGATACAGGAGATGGCACAGACGCTGTCATGCTGAACCTTGCCACAGGGATTCCCACTTGTGTCTCGATACTTGCTGTTGCTCACCGCCACAGGGTCCTCGCAGCCTCATACGATGGTTTTCACCTAAATCAGATACCTCTGAGCCTGAACGGACAGTGTCTTTCGGGATACGTGTGATAAGTTTTTCGAAGTGGCGTGACAACTGGCGAGCACCGCTGGTTATGCTGTCACTCCATGTCACAGGGACATCTGCATGTTCAATCACACAATGCTAGCACAGATTCGTTCCGGCTTGAGAAGTCGATGAGCCGGCATGCAATTGCATTATGTCGAGGCGCATGAACGGCAGTTGCACAAATTGGCGGTTGTTTGTTCTAATCAGACGTCTGGAAATGCAGGACTTCCAATCTTTCGGGCTTTGGACAGGTATCTTTCAATTCGACGGAAAGCTTGGCAAGTCGGCCTTGGGCCAAAACGCGACGCCAAGAAGTGGCATCCCGGAGGCTAAGCCAGAAGACAAACATGACGTTTTTTTTAGCCTTTTACGCTTTGGATGTCTACCTGACTCGCTGGTATGTGGTCACGGTCTGGTTCGCTGATGTGTGATGTGCCCTCAAACCATTCAAAGCATCGTGGTCAAGAGTTGGTCTTCTTCCCAGCGTCTTTACTACGGCCTAACGTGGACCGTCGACAAGAAAATAGCTGGAGACAGTCGCATCCTAGTGAGTAATTGTCATGCATGCCCGCTACGACAATTTACGCAGACAAAAATGTGAGAAGGTTTCAGAGAGCCCTGCACCACCGCCTTTCGTAAGTCCAAAGTCATTCAAGAGCCCGTGAACATAACTTGACTGTCGCCTTGTCTATATAGTCGGCATGGGAAAAAAAAAAGAAATTGGTAGGTCTAGCTTTCAACACCGAAAATCCTCGAGTAAGGGCATACGCAGAAGTTCGTCACATTGAAATTGGTGAGTGAACGATTCTCGACCCTAATCCATTGACGCTCAGGAGTCTGCAACCTCAATTGTTAGGATGAGATCCGAACCTCCGTGTACAACTCTGATTCTACAAGGGGAACAAGTCAGCGCCGCCGTCGTGAAATAATAGCTATGCAGCTAACGTTATGTGCTTTTTGACATTTGACGTTTTGAGGTGCTTTGATTGGAGTGTACGCTAGTTTTGTTGAGTGCAGCGCTTGATGAATATGGTCCAGACACAATTCAAGCTAAATTGAAAAAACAAAAGGGGCTGACGAAGAGTGTGTAAACTTGTGCCAAACAGATGCAAGTCATATTTTAACATTGATCTAGCGGTCACTATCCCAACGATGGTACCACGCATCGATTACGACTTGGAAATTCACGCGCAGCGTCGCGACCCTACCGAGGCACTCGATTTTGACGAAGACTCTACTCACAATGTTTCCTTAAACCTCAAGGACGAGACATCAACTCGATGCTCATAGCTGGTGTACGTGTATCAGCCTCTCATTCATACTGTCTCAAATAAAGCTAGATATCCGATATATGGAGAAATAGGAGTGATAAAAATGTAGATGATTGCACGGAATAATGGTTGAAGAAAGCTTCGGCGATCTTCCTGCTAAATCTTTTTCGTGGCATTGTCCTCCATTCTTGGTCTCTACCACGCCGGCGGAACAACCGAGTACTTCTCTGTTGAGAACTTCAGCTTGCCCAGCCGCCGCAACTCCTCCGGATCGACATATATCTTGAGTCCAGCATCCTTTGTCCCCAGCTTGAAACAACGGAACAGAAGGTAGACCTCATCCTGCTGACCAGTCTCAAGCGGGCCGTTGGTTGTTGTTCGAATCTGTCAATGCGTTAGCGGACTCGCCCTTCACAATAATCCGAATTACTAACCCTTTCGTACTGCCCCTCACTGACAAAGAATGGCACCTCGCTGTGATCCATCGTGCTTTTCACTTCAATGTAGTACTTGGGCTTTCGTCCGGCCCAGCGAGACAAGGCCATGTAGCCCAAGGAAATGAGTTGTTTTGTGAATGCTCCCGAGACGTCATCATATACGATATCGGATGTTTCTCGACCGGAGAACTTGAGCATGCCAGCATACGCAGTATGGACTGAACAATGGTGTCGAATGACACTCTGCCAGTTGTCGCGATTGAAATTAGCCAAGGAAAGGTGGCTTAGCATCTCAAAGGCCTAAAAATCGTAGGGGTTAGTTTGCGGCGCAGTTTGTCGGACTTGGTTCAACGTACGAATAGTTCACCAGCAGCGCCGATTTTGACTCGACGATCTCTTTCGCTAGAGAAATGAGGCGTGACAGGGTCAGAAAAGACATCGTCTGTCAAAGACAACTTTCCAAACGCAGCCTCCCAATCCTCCGAGACACAGTAAGGGAAAGAGAGGGTTTTGGCTCTTTGGATAACTCGCTCGAGAAGATCCTTGTAGCTGTTTTCGAAATCTTGTGGCTGAAGAATTGTGGAAGGTATAGGGGGGCTACTCCAGTGACGCCGGATGGATTGGTCAATGGAGAAGTATCCGCCTGGTGTTGTGAGCGGCGTAGCAGCATCCATTCGTCCAATAGGTGTGAAAACTTCGGGCGGTCTTTCAGAAAAGGAAGAGCCTGCTGATTCAAACCTGAAGCTCATTTCTGTAGGTCGAATCGGAGTGACCGCCTGTTCCACCTGAGGCATCCCGGCGTCCGCTTCCACTTGAGCTATCTCAGCAATCACCGGAGATGCAATCTCAATTTCTGTAATGTCAATACTTGGCACGCCTTCTTCCCGCAGGATATTAGCGACAGCTGAGCCCCGGCAGTTTAGAACACTGTTGGTGACATGTACAGCATCGTCGTCAGTGTTTCTCGCCGCAGAAGCGCCTGGAATCGTCATGAACCAGCTCACCAGATACCGAGGTAGTCTGGACTGGAAGCAGACATCCTGCTGCACTTCATTTTTGGGGACGTATATCTTTAGCATATCGTCTTTGTCTTCAATGTGTAGCTCGCTGGTGCTGACTTCATGTTCGTAGGATTTACCACCTTGCTTAAGCGAAACACATGATGATATGCCATCCGTTTCGACGGTGATTGCATGACGCAGGAGATTATACAAACCTTCAGCATCAGCTGCGAACCTGGGGCTGTTGTACTTGGCGGCAATACTAGGAACAGTCAGTGCGGTCCACGTTAATGATGGGGAAACAATCATACCGCAATAAGCCATATGATTTGGTCTTTAGGTCCCTATTTCTGTCGGAAACCGGAGTTTCAGTCCCTTCCCCGACTCGAGATGTCTGTTCAATGCAGCGTGATACGTATCTAGACTCGATACCGATCCATTGAAAAAATGGCCTGAGCTGGCACACTTCCCGCATGTCGAAATCGAGAAAGCTGATTCGATCTTGAAACATTTCGAAAGGCTCTTCCCGATCAATGATGAAGAAGTCATCTTCGGCGTTGCAAAGCTTGACCTGACCACCGGGCGATCTTACCGGGAAAAGTGGTTTCTCTAGCATACGATCTGGAGGAAATGTCTTCTTTTCTGATGTCAAGAAAGAGTTGAGACTTCGAAGGAGCTCCTTGACTTTTTGCACAGTGGGATTCTTGGAGCTTATGTCGATTAGAGACTCAAACACCATCTTCAGTTCAAGGGTTGCAACGCCAAGAGGTCCAGTGAAAAGCTTTTTGAGATCACCGTAGTGGTCATCAATTGACACCTTGCCTTCGATGCGTGTGCCATTGGACCAGACGCATTGTCTGGGAGTGTACCAACCAGCCTGTCCCTGGTTGGGCACATAGATGAGCGCATTTTCCGCGAAAGCGTCACTGCAGCCGAGATTAGCATATATACAGAGGGCCCCAAGGATGTGGTATTTACTGGAGGATATTGCCTATACTAGGCTTGTCTTTGTAGAACCGAAACAAAAGCTCGTAGAGTTCGCGAATTAGCACCGGATTCGAACCACCGTAGTCTATTTGCGACTTAAGTTCCGTCAAAGCAACTTCTTCGTCAATGTCCTTTACACAGAGAGTTTTCTTGAAGAAACTTTCGATGCTGGCCAAGTCCACATTCGTGTTGGCGATAGCCTGAGCGTATTCAATCTTGAGACCAGGCCGCGTTGTACCTGCTGGGGCTTCCCATAGGCACCTCGATGGGCTATCCCAATTCCAAAACTCCTTCTCTATTGTAGAAGGAATGAGAACCAGTTCATGCTCCTCAAAAAGGTCACTAAATTATATTAGAAAGTACCCGAAGGACACCATGGCAAAATAAACGAACCGAATGGCTTTAGCATTAAAGCCCGTCTCCTCCATGCATGACGCTTGAATAGAATGGTATAGATTCATCACGTTTCTTATCCTGAAGCGTACGGGTTTGACACATTGAAGGACACTGACCTTGAATGCGAGGTTGACTTGTTGACCTCCGACAAGACCAGACGACGTAAGAAACCTCCAGCTCGTGTGGAGATCATGCTCCGCCGTGTCCCCTGGAAGCGTGACGAAGGGGAATTTTTCAACGTTGAACTTTTCGCAGAAGTCCTGAAGCGTGGCAAAAGGCAAGTAAGTTTCGGACAATGGCTTAGTAAAACCTTCACAGCACACCTCGACCGTCTTGAGTGCCTGTAGTACTTGAGGAAGCCGCATGATTTCCTGCCCTTGGGACGGCCAGATGGTCTTCAGAAACCCCAAGAACTTGTGTTGGTTATGCTTGGCAATGTAGCTGCATTCTTTTGACATTGTGCCGGAGCTGCCGACTAACGGAATGTACCGTTTCACACCTAAGACCTCGTGCAGCCAATCTTTCCACGACAGCTTAACACTTTCCGACTTCTCGGGGGGATCTTCGAAGTAATATTGATGGACGAAAGATACGTTGCATGCGAGCGCTCCCTGGTTACCCAGAAGGTCGAAAGCTTCATATGGTTCCTCAGTTTGCACGTAGAGATTAGACGAGTTCGGTCTGACGCCTTCGCCAAGATGATTGATGATCGGTATAAACTTTGAGTTGAGGTCTTCCTGAGCTTCCGGCAAGCTCGAGGTCAAGTACAAAAACTTAAGATGCTCTGCGGACTCTTCTATTTCAGGTGTAAAGGCTGAGCTGGAGTATTTCAGTATTAAGCCCCGAATCTGAGAGACACTGGCAGTTTTGACTCCTATGATATCAAAGAACTTTCGACGTGCTGCATTCTGTGGCTCTGAGGGTTTCAGAAGCGAGAGGCCTAGATCAACAGGAATATGAACATCCCCTATGTTGCCGTAGTAAACGGAACCAAAGAATGCGGAGCGCTTCGCAAGAGATACCCAATCTCCTGTATTCAATTGAATAACTTGAAGGTGCAATAGGCTTGTTAGGCAACCCGGGGAAGTTGCACAGCGGCTGAGAAGTGCTGATGCCCGGGTGTTCCAGTCTTCGTCTGGGGGCGTCTTCCACCTGGAATCGTTGCGCTGGAGATCTTGGGTCAGTAGAGCCACTATTTGTTGGCAAGACAAGAAGCCCAAGCCCAGGTTAGTAAGAAGATTGAGATCAGGTAGACTGTAAGAGTTTGAAATATGCCACTCAAGGCGGAGGTCAACGAATAGCGGGTATCCTGCAGAGTCAATGCAATCATTGGGGCTTCGACGCAAGGTACTGATACAGCCCAATTGATTTGTCTCGAGTGTTTTCAGTACTGGTTGATGCTGGAGCTCTCGCTTGATCTCGCTGATAAAGGGTTCCCAAAAAGGGTCCCAGTGATACGATCCTTCTGTTGGCATGAAACGCATCCATGTCCACTGCAAACCGGAACTTTGACAAAGTTGACCGATGGCCTTGATCATAGCAGCAACCAAGCATCTTCTCAAGCCAATGTTTCTTACCGACGAGGTCACGAGGTCCTCCCGGTTGGCCTGCGTTACAAAATCGGCTTGGATAAGGAACTGCAGCTAATCAGGTCCGAAGGACGACATGCTGGACTGTGGCTTACATTGAATCCCATTTGTCGCAGCGGGAGAAATGCAAAGACTTTCTGGGCCTCGATAATGGGCACTGAATCTGGCGTGATAGGAAAAGCCAGAACGATTTCGGAGCGACTATACGATTTGGCGGCTTCTTCAGCTGGCGAAAGCACTCTGTTTTCGCTCTTTTCCAGGCTCGTTGCCATGTGTTTTGTGACATGATATATCTGAGTTTTGCGCGCGTAGCCAAGGACAATGGAATGGATTTCAGTACGATTGGCACTAGTGCCATCCCGCATGCTGATGTTTGCATTCCATTCAATCGACCCATGTCCATCGTAAAAGGTTATATCAATCCGGCGAAGCTTCCGCAGAAAAAGGAGCACCGCGGGTTGTATCTCTCTGAATTGTTTCTTGATAGCGGCTAGGCCACCGGCCATTTCGTCGTGGAAAAAGAGGGTAAATGTAGTGTGTTCAGGTGGTGAAGTGTCGTCAGGTTCCTCCCAGACGGGCTGCACCATGCCCATGCCAGAATCACCCTTTCTATGCACGAAGCAGAAGGAAAAATGGCCAGACTGAATGTGGACTTTCCAGGCCGCCACAAATACTGACTTGAAGCCGATGCCCTTTTCCCCTATGTAGCCTTGGGAAGCCTTTTTGGAGCTGTTTCCGATGTCGCATATCGCGCGCAAGTTCGCTTTGGTGAATCCGTCTTCATTGCACTCGACGATGAGCTTCTGGGGATATAGTTTAAATGACACAAATGGTTTCTGCCCTTGCGCCGTGGCAACGCTGTACTGGTTGTCGTCGGCATTCTGTAGGAGTTCGAACACGAAGCGGGCATTGCTGGTGTACAAGTTCTTAGCCAATCTGTTCTTGATTAGCCGAGGTAGTCATCAACCAAGACAGGACGACCACAGTACGTCAAGACGGAAGCGCCAATCTTTTTATCCTTGGCTAGCAGAGCCTCTTCAACCTCGCGTCGTACATCGGGCTTCATGCTCTCCAGGCTTCCTTCCCGAACAAAGCCATTATCTCGTACGATCTGTTCGACCAGCGAACGAGCTGCGACACGAGCGGCAGAGGTGTCTTGTAGGGACATGTTAGGCTCCATTTTGGGTTGGCTGAGTCAATTCAGCACTGTCTTGCGACTGGGAATGTACAATTTGTCGAAGAAGACAAGGTAAGAAAAAAAAAAACAGAGAAGCAAAAGGGTGAAATAAGATAGAAAGGAAACAAGCAGACTGAAATTGAGGAAGAATGCAGAATCAAGGACTGAATTGCTTTCTCCGGGGATGCGAAGAGCTTTATCAACAGGCTGGAATCTTTGGCCTTGGATCATCACAGCCCTTGGCCGGTCTGCAGCGTGGGGGAGCTGCATGGTGTCCAAATGTACTTCCTGAGAGTGCTAACCATGAAACAGGTCTGGAGGGGGCCGGGTAGCAGTGGCTGGAAACACTGCCACTGTCTGGTGGTATGGTGGTGGTGCGATTAGCCGCCGGCATTCCGTTTCGGTATAATGGTCAACCAACTGCATATGCCCTGGCTGAGGGCTGACGGGAGTGCGCACTACGAATTGGAAAATTTCTTGAGAACAGAACGGTCTTAAAAACTCACGAGCTTAGGGTTAAGAAAATATCAATCTTATGTCTTTCGACACGTTTGTGTTGATGTTGATCGCCGTTTGCAACTTTTTACTGACAGACGTATTGGTTTCTGAGGTCCCTCGGAAAGGCTGAGTGGTTGATCAGGCTGAGACAACTGCGGCCGTTAATCAAGCCTCCCCTATGCAGCGCATAGGCTACTCATCCTGGTCACGCGCGCAAAAGCGCGTCTATCAGCCACCATCAAGGGGTTGTACTTTCTGGCCTGGAATTTTGTGCCATTTGTTGATTGACGCGTTGTAACGCTACCGCTAAAAAGTATACCCATGTTGTTAAACCGGAGGCATTCAGCACAGGGGCAATGCATTACAATTTTACACAACTCAAATAGCTAGAACGTGCCTCGTGGGTAGAGTCCGAGGTTCAAGTTGTCACACTACTCTCAAATAGACATAGCGGATGTAGTTCCTCTCAAAGGCTGTAGAACCAAGTAGCCAAAGGGACAACAATAATAACAAGAATAATCACGGTTCAACATGTGTTGTCAATTTCTGAGCTCGTAGCCCGAGAAAATTCCCTTTTCCAGATGCGAAATTGCAAGAAGTTTGCCCGAATAGTCCTACCTTAGTGGAAGATTGCTTAATAGTATTAATTTTCTCATTAAAGCATATCTGGATTGAGTAACTTATGACTTTTTGATAGCGAGAACCTGCAATAGGAAGCTGGGAATCCCTTGTTTAACTTATTTAGAGTAGTTATTGCTAGCCGCACGAAGTGCCCCACACTAGAATTTATAGACCAATCAGATCCCTTTATTTAGCTACATAATCCCCACTCCCCACCAACGCATCTGAATGCCGTTTTCGCTGCTTAGAGTCAAAGATCATCATTATCGTCCTTAACCTCACTTTTCAGCTCTTTATTGCTAGTTGCTACGCTTCCTTTGCTACTATGGAGGGCTATACTTTGCTAGGGACCGAGGACATCCCTCTTGACCGCCAAAATCCTCCTCCGCCGCCTTCCGGGCTGTACGAGACCCATGAGAAGTTGATAGAGCATCTCCAGACCTTCTATGTTACCCACGGCGCTGCAGTCGTCACTCTCAACTCGAACAAGCGCAAGACTCACGGCATAATGAAGCTCTCGAGCATCACTATCGTCTGCGATAAGAGTGGGAAGTGCAAGTGGGAGGGCGCTGGGGTCAGACAGACCGCCTCCTGCAAAACTGACTGCAAGTTCCGAATCACTGCCTTAACAACCGAAAAACTCGACTAGAAATGGAGTTATCGTGTCCTCGAGGGCCGTCACAACCACCCTAAGAGCCTCGATCCTGCCGCACATCCCTCCCATCGCAAGTTCAACGCCGGTCAGCAAGTTCTTCTGCAGAACATGACTACGAAGCACGTTGCGATTCCTGCCCACGAGGCCGGCTCTCTAGCTCGAGACCTGGCCCCTGAGACCTCCTTTTTCACCAATAAAGACATCTACAACGAACGGCAGCGTGTGCAAAAGAGAGCCCCAGGAGGGCTCACACCCACACAACGATTCGTCAGCAACCTACGAGAAAAGGGCCTCCGGCACCGGGTCAAATACCAAGAAGACCGCCACATAATCGAGGCCATCTTTTGGACCTACCCGACCTGCGAATCAAACTGGCGCCGGTTCCCGGAGGTCCTAGGCATGGATAACACCTATAAGACCAACCGTTACGGGCTCTTCCTCTTCCAGATCATCGCTATCACCCCTCACAACACTGTAGCCAACGTGGTTTTTGGTCTGACCTCTACAGAGGTTGAGGAAGGTTATTCTTGGAGTTTGGCCCAGTTGGAAGAGTTCCGCAGCGAACTTGACATCTCCCGGCCTTCTATTATCATCACAGATAAGGAAAACGCACTCAAAAACGCCCTCGCAGCCTGTTTTCCCTTGACACAACAGCAGGTCTGCCTATACCATATTAACGCCAATGTGAAGGGGAAAATCAACACCTTGTGGAAGGATCCCGCCCCCGAGACTGCTGTAGAGACTGCCAGTGCGAACGAAAGCCCTAGCCCTCTTCCCGCAGAAGAAGAGGTCGAGTCCCTCACATCCAACCCTGATGCACCCGACTCTTCCGCACCCGGGCCCTCTACAGCGGCAACAGAAGATAAGATTCCCTCCCAAGAGGGTCTGTTTAAGGCGTGGAAGAGCCTCTGTTGGCAGGCAGAAGAGGAGGAATTCCAACATAAGTGGCTCGAGATCAGATCTGCCTATAGTCCGCACCAAGATAAGATCCTCGATTACCTTGAGAGAGAAAAGATGCCCTACCACCACCAATGGGCCCTCTGCCATACAAGGCACTATCGCAACTTCGGTCAGCGGACCAATAGTCCGGTGGAAACAGCACATAACGCAGTTAAGACCTTCCTTGTGACCGGCACCGGCCACCTCCTTACGCTAGGAATAGCGATTAAGGAGATGCTAGCCCATAAAGAACGATCTTACAAGGCAAAATCAGCAGAACAGGCTAACCGGGCCCGGGAAGACCACATTGGCAGGGGCTTTCTTGGCCACTTACCCACCAAAATCACATGTATTGCGATCGAACTTATTATCGGGCAGTATCGCGTTTACTGTGCCTCTCTGCTGCCTCGAAACACACCGCTCAGTCCCTGCAATAGTAACTGCACCTTTATGCAGTATGCGTTACCCTATTGTCACAAGATTGCTGCAGCAGAGGAAGAGAAGGTGGCTCTGACGATAGAATCCGTTCACCCTCGTTGGTGGCTGGATGAACCTCTGGTCCATAAATCAATCATTTTACTAGGGAATTTCACTAATTTGAGACACACAGGACCTCGAAGAACCGCTCTTACGAATTCGAGACCCTAAGATGGTCCAGAACCTCCACGGCCGGCCGAGACTGCCTCTCAACAACAAACTCCCTGTGCAGCGATCGTCACAGAGCTCACAGCGATCGTCACAGCGCTCACAGCTCCCTAGCAGCCGTGCCGGTGGCCGCCGAATCAACCGCTCCCTCAAACGCACAGCAACTACAGCAGAGATCGAGGCGGGCACACGAGGAAGAGGGAGGCAGGGAAGAGGAGGCCGGGGAGGCCGGCAGGGACCTCCATCATCATCAGACCCCCTAGCGGGCGGGATAGAGTAGTTCCGGCTCCGGCCTTTATGAACACAATTGAAAAGACCTCGGATTTGAACGAATTGGCCGCTCTTTCCCTTATGTATGTGTGTGTGTAAGTCAGGCAGAGAGATCCATGCGTTTACTAGCAATTTGGGTGTGGTGTTCTGGAAATGTGGGGCACTTCGTGCGGCTAGCAATACTCCTTATTTATGTTTCTTTGCAATAATCCGTACCTCCAATTTAGGAATTGGAAAAAGGAAAAAAAATCCTTCGCTCTAGCCAGGTTGTAGGCTTTGGGAGGTCTTGTGTTTGTATTGCTAGGTCAAATAGGAAAGACGGTCCAACTTCCAGAAACAGGGCATCAGTTTGGCCGCCCTGGAAGGTCATGAGGCGGTGACTGAAGATAGTCAGTCCCGACAGTCAAGTCGTCAAATACTGCTATGGCGTCGAACCTTTGCGCGAGCGCCTCGACCTGGGATTCCTTGGTATTAATAAGAGCTGCACTCAAGTCAACCACAAATGTAGCTCGGATATTGTCCAGTGTTACACTGGTTCTGTTGGCAATTTGGAACTGTGCCAAAGTTAACTTGGCCTTGGAGCTTGAAATGAGGCCTTTTTCCCATGCTATGGCGAGCAGGCCCTTTGCAATGGCATATGCGACGCGATAGGATGGAGAGAGATCCCGATAGCATGAGATACATAGCATGAAATAAGATAGACTCTCGGGGTCGTCCGGCACCATGAGCATGGCGTTGGCAACATGGAGCAACGCACTATGCCATAAGATACCATAGCTAGAAGATTGATACTTGCAGTCAAAGACACGAACCATGTGTTTGAGCTGACAGAGAGACGCCTCAAAGACGTCGTTGGCATAATTGCTGGCAGAATGGGCCAATGCAAGCATCGGTTGTGTAAAATATTTGGTGAATGGCCGGAAAATGTTCAAAATCGACACATGTAATAAAATGCTGCTATGATCAGTCCCTACTCGGCAATTGGCATATTTGGGATAGGGTGTTGTATGTGTTCCACGTACTGCATTGTAGCATTATAATCCGTGCATTGATCCCCACGAACTAAGGAGGAAGGTAAATGGTCCGACCACCTCAGAAGCCTTTGATAGATGGACATAGCATATGCTTCAGATAGTTTTGTCGATGGCGATTTTTGGTCGACATTCTTATAGTATTTCAGAACCCAGGAACTTGTTATAACCCAGAAATCGCATAAAGCCGAGAATGTTGACTCGTCGTGGTTGGTAGAAATATCATAAGGCATATACCTAGGAGCCTCGTTATAGTGCCTGTCCTTGATCCACAGTCTGGGTATGGGCAGCGATGGGGGGTATTTGATCGACAAGTCCTCCTCCTGGAATTGAAGAGACCGCATTCTGTGCGACCAATCAGCTATAGCATCCCTTGCAGTGGTCAAATACTGACGTGGCTAAGTTGAAAAACGACCATGCTGTGCAAGACAGCATTCGTAGCCATTCATCTTGTGGTTCTTGGTTTACTGCTGGGGACGTGATGCTATCTGGAACTCCAAATAGTTTCAGTCGTTGAGCCATATGAATCCCCTCGCGCAAGTATGGCATTCCACCATCCCTGCCATAATACACTGAGCTGAGGGTCAGTAGTTGAGCGGCCATGATGGCAGTAAATGAGTCGGTTTGCCGTTCAGTAGACCATAGCTGTTCCGCCTCCAAGAAGAATGCATCGCCAAGTACAACAGCTTGTGGCTCGACAGAACTGTAAGATTGCTGAAATCGTCAGCCTGGGGTGTCACAGAACTCGACGATAGGCAGAGATTACACAAGCCCAACAGAGTAGAGAGTTCACTAACAACGGTGAACAAAATCGCGCGCGTGGTTCAATAAGGTCTCCTATGAATAGGTCGACATCGAATATGCCAAGGAAGGGCTGGTCAGTATCCAGAAAAAGGCGCAATGCACCAGTCGCAAACTCATTAGATACAGCAACCGTAGTCCAGTGTTTTATATTCAGAGCTCCTAGTCGATTCGCTTGGTAGGACATGGACCCACCCTCCATGATCCCTGTTAAAGGTTGTGTGGTAGCTCCTGGGATAGGCATTGGAACTGGCCCAAGGTCTGTGGCACTGACATGTTCTTAGCCACATTGTTATCCGGTGCAGGGAGGGTTCCTCTTACATGAATTTTGGTCGTATCGATTCATAAGCCTTTGGCAGTCGTAGTTGCGAAACCCCTAAGACGGATGGTGGTAAATCTAGCGCAACTAACGCTGGGTAGGCTACTGAGTAGCGAAGCATAAGATCGAATTGGACGGTCATCTGTGACGGTGCAGCCATTTCGCGGATTGTACCAAGAGCATCTAAAGTCTCTCCATATTTCGATTGGGCACACTGCATGGACTGAAGAAGTGCTGAAGCATCAGTTTCCGAGGACTTCTTCAATATTCGTACCAGATTAATGGACTCCTCATCAGAACTTGATTTGAAAAGATCGAGAATTCCTTGTAAAGAATTGCACTTCAGCTGCAGAGCATGAATATCATTCTTTAAGGCCATACTGAATCTTGCGCCTGCACTTTGCGTGGCATAAGCACATGCAAGCTGGCGTTTGGAGCATGGTGTACAAGTTGGTCGTTTGCCATCACACTTTAACCCTGTCAGATGTTCCTCTTCGGAGGCGCCAGCTCCCACTCACTGCAATCTTTCTTGTTCTGCAGTAATTACAAGCAACAGATACTGCAGCGGGTCTCTTTCTTAGACCTTCCCCCACTATCGGCAGTGATGGTGGCTCCTCAGCGGCTCGTGGCGGTGCAGGAAGCAAAACCCTTTTTTTTTGTTGCATCGTGTAGGTGTGTACTGCAAATTGGATCGAGAAACGTCGTTGCTAAAACGCATGCAAGAGATATCAGTTATTGTGTGCTTGGATGATTACGTGCGATTTGCTGGTGATAACCTTTTATCTGACAAAAGGATAATTTTCTGACGATGTCTATAACATGTTCAGGCAATCTCATCCAGCAGCCAATGAATAACGTGCTTTTCTCCGGGGCATCTCCGGGGACTCTGTCCAATCAACCTGTCGGGGATGATATCAAGCAAGCCCCACATATTAGTTCCATTGCTGTGTGGATCAGTGCTCTGTGCGGGGCCAGGAGATGCGAGATCCGGATGTAGAGATTTGTTGACGCTGCAATGCACGAACAGATCCGGGAGAGAGCCTCGGGGGAGTATTGGGCATCAAGAGCACTCATATTGCTAAACGGCTGTGCAAAAGAATCACATTCTATTATAGAATGCATTCTTTAAAACAGCAATAGGTGACGAAATCGGCCCTTTCTCTAATTGTCCAATTGGAATCGAGAAAGCCGGTTTGGGCTTCCTTAGACTAAATCAGAAGTGGTAGCCGATTCAGGATTACATTGTGCCGCATTCACTTCCAGTGGATCGCTCAAATGAGAGCGATGATGGTCCTATGATGGTCCGATGAGGTCATTGCCAGATATGATAATGAATACAGTGGAAAACTTCGTGGGATGGGCATCTGCTCCTCATCGGCTGTGATGTTGCACAGTTCTATAGTAAACTGATTATACTTGTCCTGGTTAAATCTTACCCGAAAACATTCGTGGCAATCAATCAAGATGGATACCAATTCTCGGAAACTTCCACTGCTTCTACCGAAGAACACAAACCCCACTCGTCCGACATCGCCGCCACGGCCGCCACCGCCATCGCTCCCGCCAAAAAGGAATCCTATCATCGCGGCCTGCGATAGCTGTAGACAACGCAAGTCCAAGGTGCTTATAGCTTTCAGAAACCTATATAACTTTATCATACACTGATCAAAAAGAGTAGTGTGACGGCGCTAGACCTCGGTGTTTAGCCTGTGCCCGCCATGGTCGAGAATGTGTATACAGCACGAACCCTTCCGAATCTCATCTTTCTGCATTGAGGAGAAAGAATGACATGCTTGAGAGGAACATCAAAGATCTCCAAAGATCTCATTCAGCCCTTCAGTTGCTCATTCAAGCCTTGCAAGCTCGAGACGAAGCCGATGCACTTGCCATCGTCAAACATCTCCGACAGGGAGCGGACCTCGATTCTATCATACGGCACCTTCAGGCTGGAGATCTTTTACTGCAATTACATTTGGCGCCGGAGGCTAGATTCCGATACGAATTTCCTTATCGACCACAAATGCCAGGATGTTTACTTACTTCCGATAATCCATATCTTAGATCGTTGATTTACGAAGCAACCTTCCTCCCAACAGAACAGGCATCGCAGCAATCATCTTATCTTCCTCGCAATAACGATTTCAAGTCTCCGTATCTCAAACCATATATGGCAGCAACAGTTGTGGATCCGCGATTCGATATAATCAAGCCCTCTCAATGGACAAATGTCTCTAAGGATGACGAACTTCTGAGGAGTATACTAAAACTATATTTCCTCTACGAATACCATTTCTTCGGTGCTTTCCATAAAGATCTATTCTTAGATGATATGCTATCAGGCTCTACCGAATTCTGCTCCTCACTCCTCGTCAACGCTGTATTGGCAATATCATGCGTAAGTCTTGCCAAGGCAATTTTATTCTTTACCTTCTATTGTTCCTTAAGTGTGTTGGTTTATGTATGCGGGTTAACAAACATATCTTCAGAACTGCTGCCGCAATTTGGATGATCGTACTCAATTCTGGGATCCACACACTCTCGGATACAAGTTTGCAGCCGAGGCTAGGAGGCTTTGGGAACTGGAGGTGCTCGATCGTTCCTCTATTACTGCTGTCCAAGCTGCAATGGTCATGAATATTACGTACAATTTATATGCAATGGATAAGGTTGGTATGGCTTATGGCACCCAGGCAGTCACTCTGGCACGAGAATTGAAGCTCTTCGACTCTGTTCAGTGGAGGACCAAACGTGAATGGATAGGATACGGTTTCACGGCCTGGTCTTTATATTTTTGGGTGAGGTACATCTTCGCGCTCGAGGCTATTAATGATCTGAATCAGAAATACTGATCCTTTCCCAGCATGAAATGCTACCACCTGTGTTTACCTCCTCTCTTAAGCGATCCACCGGCAACACGGCTGCCAGACGCCAATTTAGAGTCCGTATGGTACGGTGAGTCCTGGGTACGTTATCCTTTGGATGATACGATATACCCACTGCACCACCCTCACTTTTTCAGAGCAAAGTGCGAGTTCAGCATCATCATGAATCATGTTGCAACCGATCTCTTTGGCGATAAAGATATAGGAATAAAAGAGGTATCTCAAGAGAAACTTACAAACTACCTATCGGACCTAAAGACCTGGTACACATCACTGCCAGCAATGCTAGTTCCGGCCGACATTGTTTATCCTTTCCAATTCAATCTGCAGTAAGTATTACCAAAGGAGAAGTGCTACTATTACAATAGCCAAGGTGTAATAAGCATCTTAGAATGTTCCTTTTGTCGTATTCTGCTCGTCAGGATACCGATGATCATCGAGCTGACAATGAACAGTCTCCTATATCACATTGTTGCAATGAATGTGTCCGAAACATTGGTTCACGCCAAGGATTCAAAAATTTCAACACAGCCTCGCGGCCACATTCAGCTGATCTCCGATCAATCGAGACGATATTTTGAGACTATCATGCGGCTATATTACCTCCGCCACGGATTTGCAGTCCCAGACGGCCACATGTCGCATGCATTAGTCCTATTATCTTATCAGGGCCTTACAATGCGCCAAACTGTCTCACCTCCTGGATCCTCACCCACATCGGTAAATATGCCACTGGAAGAGGCTAGGAGCACGTTGGTTCTCGGCACAAAAGGTCTAGATGAACAAGGAGCCAATTACTACCTACCTTTGGCAGTACTTCGTGTGATCCAAAACGAGATGTGGCCGGAAGACAGGAATCTGTTACAGCAGTATATCAAGCAACGAGAAGAGGACGAAGAAACACGTCAGCAGAGAGAAACGTACATGAGATCGCAGTATCCTGTGGGCCTCAACACGCTCACCCGTCGGTCGGATGGGAGAAGACTCGACCGCCTGCAAAAGGGATTTGTAACGTTGGCCAAGGAGAAGGCGCAGACTCCAGCATCTTCATTTGTATCGCACTATGGCAACATTTATGAATCATCGTCTTAGAAGCACACCACGTTCTAGTGGAAACTGTTGGAACAACCCAAGGCATAAGGAATAGGGGTGAACGTGAATCACATTTATTTTTGAGGTGCAAATCCGCCTGAATCTTGTGGGATTTGAGTCGACGAGCTGTGCGACGTAACCGTGAGCCCATCCACAACCACAGCCCTAGGAGCGACTGGTTCTGGCTCTTGCGATCGAGTCGTGGACCCACATGGTTAGGCGAACGGGCCCACGCCAACACATATTAACGCGGGCGCCCGACCAAGGATAGGAAATACAGCGCAAGCGCATTCCGGTGTACCAGCCGGATAATCCTTGGGGAATGCATGATCCAGTTTCTGATAGCGGTGCTTACTTATTCCCCTGCTCTCGTCGGATAAATGCACAATCATGGACTAGCATTTGCTCGTCGCCCCAACAGGAGTTCAGAACGCCCCATAACGACGAGCTGTCGAACAGAACGGTATCGCCTCTCTCGCCGACAAAGCACGTGTCACTCCGGCATGCTATGATCGATGCCGCAAAAATACACAGCCATAAGACATATAGATCCCCTGTCGCCCCCTTTGTGAATGAGGATTGGCGCCCTTTCAAGACACTCAAATTCGACTACTCGAACCGGATGGAGCTTAGGTTGTAAGGACCGAGTGCCAACTGTAGATGTATCTGAAGGAATGCCAAGGCTTGCCTCCCTTGACGAATTAGAACACCCGGACCTGTCCGGAGACGATCTGCCAATTATTTGAATCGTTCGGCGTGGGTCCGGAGTTCTTTTGGGACTAAGAAAACCAACAGCTGATCGTCCTGAACACTGACGGACGGACGTCAGGCTTTGCTTAGCAGGTAGCCAGCAGTTCCAGCGATGGTTGACGAGGACCACGTATCTTCTGGCCAACCATTAACCATTTTTATAGCCTATCGAACCGAAGGGATTTTCTGCGGTCTTCTATTCGTCACCAGCTCTGGAAAGGTGGTCCTGACGTCCAGTGCGTATCCATAGATCATCCTTTTGCAGCAGCATGTGACGTCAGTTCAACGACTTGAATATCAACTAGACCGATCAAACCATTGTGCTCATTTAAACACAAGCATAATATTTTCCCAAGGGAGAAACTCCATCCTCCCCTTTATTTCGCATCCTTTTAACACATCCAGATCTCAGCTCCTTTTCGCATATCCTACCACAGCCAAAGACTTAGCTACGATCGCTCGCAATGGTTGATATTGCAGCAAAAAGCTATGCACCACTTGCATCAGCCGACTTATATGGCCCGGACGAGCCTGCTTCAATAGTTCCCATTATGTCGTTCTGGCCTGATGATCGCCTGTTCGCCGCCGGCTATAATAACCAGGGGATCGGTGATATCTATATCCAAGATGTCAGAATCCCATTTTCATGCTTGGTCATGTCCCAATTTGTCCCATTATCCATCGAAAGACTGAGTGTAAACGTGAGATCTGACATGCATAGTAGGAAATAGCAGCTTCCCAGTCGCTCTGTTTTGGGGCAGAACAATCCGTGTCTTTCCCACAATTTGGTTCTCAAAAGGAACCTCCGCTATCGTTATCACAATGCGTCTCAGAATCGAAGCAATCAGAATTATTGCCCTTTCCGGTCAATATGAATGCACAAAGAGCTTATCCATGGTTTGGAAAACAACATGCTGCAGGCCCGAAGGTCTTAAAACCGAAGATTGGACCTGGCCAACGGTCGACAGTTCCATGCAACAGTGGCCACCATTGCACTATAAAAAACCAAGATTGGACGTCATGGTCAAACCCCATGCATGGGCATCGTGACATACAATCCCAAGCCCAACAGACGGGTCTACAAATACATAGCACACTCACCCCATATTGGGGAACGGAATGTCATCCCGCCGTGGCAGAAACAGATCTACAATCACAAACGATGACCGCTGAGCTATGCAGTCTGTGGTCTGCAATGGGAGATTTGTGCGGTTTGCAAACTCGGTTACAACATACTACCCGATGCCAACAAGAATTAGTAGAGGCTACATTTGACCGATGGGATGTACCGCCCATACCAACGAATGATCTCAGCAATTTGCTCTAAGTTTCAGGAAACGAAAGCCAAAACCGTACACCTACAGCTGTCGAACTCCTTCTCAAAGACCTGCGAACCCTAGGGAACCTAAATCTCCCTACATCAGGTGGAGGCTATCTCATGGATCCGAATACAACGAGGATCTCTATCATTGAAGTGGTCATCTGTTTGTGAGCTAGAGACAAATCCTCCGAGGATCATACACCAAGTCTTTAGTCTTTTCTCCGAATCTGCTGGTAGAGTTCTTTCCAATCATGCATGTATCGTTCCCAAGCCATCCCTGTTATCATACAGAGGTTAAGATAGAGTCGTGGAGAACTCGGGGTGATTGAAATGCGGATTTCTAGTGTGAAGGAGGGTTATGACAAAACCTCCCTGTGTAGACTGTACATCTATCAATCATCTAGTGAATACAAGCCGAGACCTAAAAGATGTCGCTTTAATGAGAAACGCCAGATCTCAATGTCAATCAGGTATCACTCAAGGACACGCCCGGACCTCTCTCTTCGAAGCATGATATGAAGCTTTTTTACATTCAGCGCCGATACCGAGAATGTTCCAGCAACCAAGGAAAATGTAATTTCCCACAGGTAATTGCGCCAACACTGCAACTGCCCTCTCAATTGCTTGATGTACAAGGGGCCTAGATCAAACTCTAGTGTGGTGAGGGAGACGATGATCAGCTCGAATACACAACACTGTCAGATGTGGGGACCGGATCCAAGCGTCTGCCCTCGCTGACGCAGACGGCTCAGGATGACTTCAAAGCCGACCCAGAAAATTCCCTTACCACTAAGTACCTGGAAGTGATCCGGATCACAAAGGCTCTAGGTTTCCAACACATCTGGATAGACTCGCTCTGTATTATCCAAGACTCGGCAGAAGACTGGATATGGGAAGCGAAAAAGATTTTAGCTGTTTCCGGTAGATCGAGTTGCAACATCTCGTATGTCTATCTACCATCATATGCATCCACCAAGCGACATCTCCGTGATCCTAGCATCAGCCTACCTTGCCGACTATTTCCGGGTTCCACGCCGCTTGAACCGGATGCGACACCCTCGCTTGTTGTGCAAACCACTGATCGCTCTTTGGTGAGGCATTGGTCAGCTAATTCCTTTAAAGTAAGCTGGCCATTACTTTCCCGAGCTTGGGTATTCCAAGAGCGCCTTTTACGCCCGGCCTTGAATCGGACCCCGAGTCTCTACTTTACGACTTCAAGAATCTGTCTATTGGCCTTCGAGCACCAAAATTCTCGTGCACGATGCTCTGGGACGAGGGCGTTCTTCGAGTTCTTCCCCGAGGGCACTACATGTTGAGTGACGCGGGCTGGCAAGATCTCCGGGAGGCCATGGATTATTGCCATGATGACCGCGAACTAACCTCAAGCTCGAGCCTGATGCACATGCTTTCATGGTTCTCACCATCTTTTTGCCCTCGGCCATACATTGTGGGATGGAAACTTAGTATGATAGGGAAGCTTCGAGACAGTTGGGAGCATGCCCTACTTGGCAATATGCAGGATTGGTCACGGATCCAGCTGCTGAGAAAGGATGCTGGCGACGAGTTGGCGTGTTCAAATTCATAGCCAAACCAAGAGACCGAGTCAGAGATGTGGAGAACCCGTTCAATTGGGAACATGAAGAGAAGAATATTATTTTAGTGTGATTTTATGCGTATCCAAACTTTGGAACATTTTGCTCTGGTCCCACATCCTAGCCACGTCAGCAGGGTTCTCACTCGCGTTGTTAAGTCCAGTGACGGTGCTGTTTGGGATTGTTCATTGGCCAATGGCGTGGATGGAATTTAGTTGAAGGGGGAGACATAATCTTTCACATCGCTATACTTTACTTCTGCATCACTTTATGCTTCTTTACTTCTTTTCTTTGGTTCAAAATATTTCTTCTCAACAAAATCCTCCCATGCATATATTGACTGGTCAAATTTACGCACCAGTCCACACGAGCTAGGTTGCCCCAATATCTGATCTGATCTTGGAATCGTTGCTCGAACCACAAGTTCGAGATAGAGTCAGAGTCTGAAAAAATGAGGACGAACATCGTGATGATAGTCACAACTACAATAATTGCCACTTTTTGGTTTGATTCATGTACAGCGGGATAGAGTTGACTGTGCCGGCGCGAGTTCGAGATTAATATGGGAATAGACAAGGACAGAAGCGATGGTGAGGTACAAAACAAGAGATGTGTCTATGATGAAGATAGAAGATAACCAAAAATAAGGTGACCCGGGACATTAGGACGGACATGCCGCGGTTATAGACTTAGACTCCACACTCACATCGGGCGATGGTGTCATTGGCCGGAAGCTCAAGTAAAATTGCTCTCAAGTAGTGTTTAATCAAAGGTATTAAGCCCTAACGAGAAGCATATCTCCTTTTGCTTGGCCATGCGCCTTATACGAAGAGTTGAAGCGTGCCAATGCTTGCGAAGAACACAAGGGTTCCAACAAATTTCCTGCAAAGTTGAGAATCCCCGATAAGGGTGATGTCAGAACGAGCACGCAATAGCAAACATATTCAACCCGTTTAATCCCTTGTCAACACAGCCTCTCAGTCCTATATAACCGAAATTGAAAACAATCTCTTCTTCTTACAGGTAATTACCTCTTAGTAGATAGGAGATATTCCTGAAGCTTTCCGGCCATTTCCTCTCTATCTAACGGGTCCTTAAACTTCAGTGTCTCGCCGGATTGTTCAAAGACGCTCATAGGGTCAGCACCACCGATATCTACGAGAGTTTGGCACATTGCCAGGTCGCCGTAGCGCGTTGCCATACGCAGAGGCTCATGCCAATCACTGGACTTGTCAGTGAAGCCACACCTAACGTCTGCATGTGCGACTTCAAGTAAGAACTTGACTACCTCATGGTTGTTCTGCTGAAAAACAAGCATCTGAAGGGGCGTGTCACCGTCGCTTCTCCTGTGGTTAACACCCTCCGGAAACCGTGATACTAGAAGCCTGAACATCTCCACATCACCGTGGCGAGTGGCCTTGTGGAACACATTGTTGCCCACGATATCCACGTAATGGAGGTGAGCATCGATACCGTCTTGCTTGAGGAGAAACGCAACTGTATCACGCTGACCGTTCCACGCCGCATCACCGACCGATTGGTGATATACAGCAGTATTCAATCTCCCTTGGTCGCGATGAGGGCTTCGAAGAATCTCAGCCTTCAGCGCCAGATCTGAAACTGCCGCTGTAAACAGTCTCCTCAACATCGGAATGCAACCGCAGCTTGCAGCAAGACATAGCATGTGATTGCCCCATTCTTGTTGCACCATGATACCAAAGGCACCCGCCATATGATTGAAAATTGCTTCGAACCGCTTTTCAGTCTCTTTGGTCATCTGTTGGTTTGCTTGGGCCCAGTATCGCATGACGTTACCAAATAGGTCCATGCAGGGCTTGAGGTCTTCGTCTGGGCTGTAGGTAATCAATAGGGGTAGGCGATGCAATTCGCCGAGCCGAATAAGATCATCAACAGCATTCTTCTTTTGCTCCAGTACATATTCTGCGTCGCTTTGCTTGACTAGCATGCCCAAGAGCTCCAAAGCCAGGGTTTCCGATCCGAATACAAAGACAATCGAAAGAGTCTCCAATGATCCGGGGCGGCCTTGCGACTCATCGGCCTTCAAAGTGCAATCAGGACGATGATATTGATCCCACCAATTCTGGGACTTCCTCGTACCCGCTGTCGTGAGTGCAAGAATGTCCGATAGTGCTAGTCCATGTTCTTCCTTGGCTCTACGCAGGTGATGTAACCAGTAGCAAGATGCGTAGGTAAAGAAACCCCCGAAGCCTCGATCACTTGGATCAAAGGTTTGTTCTTCGGTTTTATGCAATGAGACATGATCTTCATATGGTGAATTGCCTGCCGTCTCTTCTTCCTCATCGTCGAACACATCCATTCCGGGCATGTCGTCGAAAGTTTGCGCCTGATCTTGTTCTTCTGTAAATAGCTCTTTATCATCAAGATCGGTCATTAGACAATACCGCACACACGCTCGAACAAGCATGCCATGCAGCTCAGATCGACGCTGAAAAACGACTTCGTCTGAAACTATGTCAGAGTCTCGAAGCTGTGCCCATTGCAGAGGAGATGTCTGAAGGACCATTTGCCTAATCGACTGGTGCGCAAGTCGAATTTGGTATTTATCCTTCGCTTCAAAGTCAATATTCGAGATGAAAGGACTTATGAAACCCAAAAACTTCTTCGTCGAAACAAACTTCTTCAAACTCTCCACTGTGGTTGCCTTTGCTCCACTACCTCTTTGCGCGACGGCCCAGCCCAGCTCCGTTATACTCAAAGGTCTCTCTGCAACGGCCAAGATCTCGAGAGCATCGGCCAGAGTTTTCTTATTAGGCTGAAGATTTTGGGTCACCTGTGAAAAGAGTTTGGCATACAGATCCGACAGTTCGGACCTGGGAAGGTCATCCCGTAGATATACTTCGAGATCACCTGGTGCGTCGGTTGGATATGATTGAAGCAGATCAACCGCCATTTGGATCCATATAGCACTGCCTTTAGCCAGCTCGGAGAGCCTGCTAATAACGAAGTCCCTAGTCTCATCTTCCTCGAAAGATAACTGCTTTTTGACTAAGTGGGACACAATCGTGCTGTCGCGGCTGGGATCCGCACGGATTCGAATTTCCGATGATCCTGCAAGAAGATCTTGTATTTCTTTCCGATATCGAGAAGATAAGCAAACCCGAATTTTTGGGTTCGCCGCGGAGTGGTCCTTGAGGCTAGCTATGAGCCTGTTTCTGGCGGCGTTTTCGCATTCATCCAGACCATCAATGACTATGTATAACGGTCTACCCAAGTCCTTCGCAGAGTCGAAGAAGAATTTAGTCAGCAGTGCTGGATCCTGAGTCGGACTAGGACGGCTCTTAGGGTGATTGTCCAACCACCTGAAGAACTGCACCTTGAGACGGGGTTGCTGATGCATCAACTGTTGCAGTAAACTAGAAAAAATGTATAGATCGTTGCCGCTTTCATCGTCCCGGCAGTAATGATAACATATCATTGGGTGTGGAATTTGGCTCTTGATCAACTGTTGAACGTGGTCGATGAGGAAGGACATGGAAACGGTTTTCCCACATCCCATGTCGCCAAAGATGACGAGTGGTTTTGTTATCGTGTTGTTGTACCATGCGCGAAAGGCCGGTTCCTCAATCAACCATTGGCATGCACCAGGTGCTCTTCTTTCAGTAAGTTCAAGATGAAATGTGTCACGCTGCTTGATCTTCTGAGAACCAAGATGCGTTTGTACTGTGGGAAATTAGCTTACGGCCTGGCGTATGACTGTTGAGGGCTATTTACTCATGGCTTCGATGAAGTATTTCTCGATATTCTTAACAACCTCGCTTGTCGCGTTGCTGATATGTTGACGGAGCTGGTCCGAATGATGCAAGAAGTCTTCTACAACTGGGGGGACTCGTTCATTTAGCTGCTCCGACATCATTGCCAAAGCGACCGATTTCTTGGTAAGAACTTGAAGTACTGCATGATAGAAGAGCAGAAGATCTTTGTAGACCACCACAAGCGCCTACGTGGCACAAAATTAGGATCATTTTTTCATGGGGAATCAAGAACATCTTACCATATGAATGGACATTCCGGCATCTAACCTCTGTGCGAGCGCGTCGCACCCGTCAATGATATCGATGTGTTCTAGCATACGAGTGATTTGCTGGTTGAGCCGCTCTTCCACGCCGCAGACACCAATCGCCAACTATATCCTTGATTAGCGTATAGACCATCGCTGTCGTTTTCCCAGAGTTAGACCTACAGTTGCTACGCTCTGAACCACACCAAAGGCAACGGAGGAAGCGGGGTTCATCCCTGCCGCAGGGCTGGTAACGTTGAGAATCATTTGCAAATATTCCATTGGTTTCTTGATTCTCTCCATGCCCCTCCTCAAGATTGATTCCTCTTTATGCAACTCATTCGCTTCATTCAAGCTCTGAAAAAGCTCTTCCAGATTTCGACCGCTTCTCACTAGCGTGCCTATTTCTTGATCCACTTGTCCGACGGCTTCTTTGTAGGCCGCCGACCAAAGATCCGATGGGACTGGATCATGTGCTTTTCCGTTGGCCCCATGTTGCTCTGCAGTCTGTGGCACCGCTTGCTGTCCGACAAGCTCCCCAGCTTGTGTGTTCTGTGATGTTCCTGCCTGAACGCTAGAGTCCTCAATCTGTGGTGCTTGACCCGAGACCGTAACCTCTCGGGATTGTGGCGGTTGTGCGTGTCCCAAGACCACCAGATTCCCACTCGGTGGCTCGTGTCTTGGGACTGTGTGTTGTTCGCCTGGTTGTGCTTGTTCTTTACTGGCGGGCGCTGCGTCAGGCGTTGCAGCTGCCTTTTGTTGAGTAGGCGTGTCGTCGTGAACGTTGATTGGAGAGTGACGAGCCGTGCGACGCCGCAGACGATCTAAGAAATGACCCATGTTGAGGTTGACGACTGATCAAGAAGATGCAAACGTAAGCTTTGGTGCCCATATTGCCGTCTTCTGAATTTATAGGCGTTTGTGCAATACCGGGAGTGGGCGCTAAGATTGCATGCTGCGAGGCTGTAGGGTAAAAGGGGGCGGCACGGCAAAGGTAGGCAAATAACCCGTATACAGCTTCGAAATTGCATGCTATATGCAGTGTATATGGATGGCTGCAGCTGGGTACGTCCGTACTCACTGTGTGGTAGCCCCAGTATTAATTCCGTGAACAGTTATTTATAGCCTGATGCGGGCAAGGTGGGGTTGCTAAGCGCCAGAAACCATTAACACAGTCACGCAGCTGGACGGCTTGAGAAAAATTCCTGCGTCCGACCTCCATCCTAACAGTACTGCACCACACAGCGCAATAATGGCCGGTGCTGACGACGAGAACGAGCGCTTGGCGCACGCCGATTATTGGGATGAGCGTTATGCTCAGACCGGCGGCGATGGGCAGGTGCACGAGTGGTTCCGGTCCTTCAATGACCTCAGCGAATTCTTCGCCCGCCACCTCCTCCAAACCCGCGGCCCGGAAACGGCGCCACGCATCCTGCATCTGGGATCTGGCGATAGCGTATGTATTTCTTGATCCCTGAAGCCTCGTTCAAAGCCAGGCTAAAATCCTCAATCAGACCGTCCCACAAGATCTGGCCGCTATAGGCTATAGGAACCAGCTCTGCGCCGACTTCTCAGCCGTCGTCGTTGAGACTATGTCTAAACGACATTCTGATCTTGGTCTCTCAGATTCTATCCGTTGGGAGAAGATGGATGTGCGTCGAATGGATACCATCTCTGATGCCTCTATCGATGTTGCCTTCGATAAGGGCACTCTTGACGCTATGATCCATGGTAGCCCTTGGAACCCACCCGAAGACACAGTTCGCAATTCGGGCGAGTACTTGCGGGAGGTCTCACGTGTTCTCAAGCCCGATGGCGTCTTCCTATATGTGACCTTCCGTCAGCCGCATTTCGTGAAGCCGCTACTTGAGTGTGAAGGAACTAACTGGGACATCAGTATTGAACATCTTGGTGCTTCTGACGGTTCGTTTGGCTACTCTGGTATTGCATGTACTCCACGGTCGAAGTAGTGCGTTACTGCGGGACTGCTCGAACATGTCGCCTAGGTGGTAAACCCTATAAGAGTAGAGGATACATAGGAAATATCAGCGTCCTATCGCAGACTAAAGAAGCAACCTGTCTTTCTCCTCGCTATTCTCTAGCAGTTGTCACGCTGAGTTATAATATGATCCTTCTGTCGGCTTTACGTCTCGGTCCTTCGGGAGTCATTCAACCGCAACACCAAGGCAGCCGTGACTTTCTACCATGGCCAAGCGGTATGCGAGACACTCGGCACGCGGCCACTTCTCTTGACGGTAGCGTCATCGATGTCCAGAGGTTCGTTCCCACAGTGGTCCCGGGCCAGAACGTAGGCAGACAACACCGAGCTGTTGTATTTTGCTCTTGTGGCGGCTTTCTCGGAGGCAGTGTAGACGTATTCCATAGCTTTATCACTACGTCCAGTGAACTCAGCGGCACACAAGCCTTTGCTTCCTAGTGGCATATTGCCTCAGAGCACCCATACTCGGCTAAAGTCGAGGGCGTGTTTATCGCCGTTCAATGGATTCAGCAGAGCGCTTCGCAATTCTACGTCGATCATGCTCGCATTTTTATAGCTGGACAAAGCTCCAGTGTAATCGTGGCCGCTGGCGCTGCCCTGCTGGCTCGTGACCGCGGCTTCAAACCGGCTATTCCGGCATAGGTACTAGGATATCCTTTTCTCGACGACAGCATAGATCTGTGTTGGGGCCTAGCGAAACTTATAATGAGCACTCGTCTTAGGCGAAAGATCTTAATTAACTTATCTAGAGCGTATATCTAGGCAGTTTGAGAGACGGCTGGATGACATTTCGTGCATTGGCCGATAGGTACTGATTGTTGTAGGCATGAGAAACGATGCCAATACTCCGCCACACGCTGCACCTGGAAGAGATAAGGATCTAAGAGATCTGCCGCCAGCACATGTCGGTATTTGTGGCTATGATTTTTCGAGACGAAAATAAGCTATTCTTTGAGCGCTTGTGAGAGGCTGGCATTGAGGCCGAATATTTCAATCGTCCTGAGTTTCATGGTTTTGACGGGTTTCCCTGGAGCGTGCAAAGATAGATTATGTAGAATATAGAAGCAGAATTTGTGAAAAGATTTTAGTTATTCTCCAGCTAGAATTGTTAACTTGTGTTTTTTACACAGACTGATGTTAAATGTCATGGGAGACGTTTACTTGGAGCTGATTACCGGAGCATAGTACTTGATTGCTAAGAGCCCTACCATGTCACGTTTTCGAAATGTAAATTGGACCCGTATAGTGAGTTTATAGGTCGCAAATGTTTACTTCGTACATTTCTTGGCGATGTACCGACTTTAGAAAAAATAAATGGCCTTTCATGTAGCTCCTGACGAGCAAAGGCTGCGCCGCCGGCGTTCAAAGGGTGACTTTCAAAGGTATGGAATTCTCAAGTTATAGAACCACATCCAATTCATACGTGTGCAGACATGATTTCACTAGTAGCTGATTGCTAAAATATACACAACCCAATCCTCGTCAGCTTTTGAGCAGGACAGAGGATGAATGATCGACAGTCAACTACCTAATCTCGACTCTCTGCGCTTTTCCATCCCAGGTAGCTGGCAGACTTTTCATAGACATGATTCCTTCCACATATGCATGACTGACAAGCTGATAATGGTGCTCTTGTCTCTCCAGCAAATAAGGAACATATGCACCCCCAAGAACAGCCACAACCTGGGCGGGCCTCACTGTTTCAGCAGGAGCACGACCAAAGAGACCCTTTCTAGTGACAAAAAGCAGTCTTCCATGCGGTCATGGTCGTACGTGTCGAATCTGTCGAAGTGTCTCATATATGTTTCGCTGAATATTTTTGTGCTGGTACTAGTATGGAACAAGACACATATTGCTATAATCAAGGTGCTGAACGCCTTGGGTAGCTGTCTACAAAGCCCAGCCTGACCACTTTCGAGCTTCGGTAAGATATATAGCATGGCGAGAAAGAGATGATATCCTGGAGGCCTGGCCTCTCCTCTTTGCCTGTGGGATACTGTCGATAGAGTTGAGCACACTGCCTCGATATGCAAGAGCTTGTTGTTAAGAGTGTGGGTATTGGCTTTTCTCGCGCTACGGATAACCCTCTCGAAAAGAGGCGGTATGTCATCGTATTCCAGTAGAAGTTGAGTTGTTTCGTCGCTGCTCTCTTGCGCTGGAATTGTCGTTATCGCATCGTCGATCACCCCTGGAATGATGCTAGCGTAGGCGCTAAATATGTCTTGGTCACGCTGTTTAAGCCAGCCATCCAACCTCGCAACAAGCTCAAACACTGCTATATCATCATTGATATGGAATATATTGTCCACCTCGTCCATTATGTGGCCGTTCAAATAGAGGCTATTACCCTGAATCTCAGCATCACCCTGAAGGCAGCGGCTGAACTCGGGGCTGGCGAACTCAATCGCTTCCTCGCAAGTTTGCATAGTCCATCCCTTTGACTACGCGAAGGCACCAGACAAGGATCCGGACA
>KL660939.1:0-27908 GCA_000732775.1 Stachybotrys chlorohalonatus IBT 40285
CAAATAGTGCTTACTGTTGTCTTCGCGCAGTCTAGGAGATGAGAAAGTCCGCAGTGCTAGATAGCAACGCCGTAAGCTCAATCGGGCCTGCCGGCCGGCATCGCACATTCTAGTATTCCAGCCGGGTGACCAGGGCTTTATTGGAAAGATATCTCAAAAACGGAGTTATTCCTAGTCGTGATGGCGAAGCGGTCCATGACTGCATGAGGCACCCTGGCTCGCTAACAACATAACTACCACAAGCGCCTCGCCTTACACATTGTCGTGTTGAACAAGAGCACCAAAAGCTCCATCTATAGAACTTTTATCAAACTCCGTACACCAGGCCTGAGCTGTGGCAAGAAACCCTTTCACCATGACCCAAGGAGTGGCTTCCCAAGCGGCTCATGAAAATGGCATCGCAGCCAATGACACTGACAAGAGACACATACACATCTTGATCGCAGGCGCAGGATTGACTGGGCTTATTTTAGCCCAAGGCATTAACAAGTTCAACGCATCTCCTGAAGCTGCTACGTATCCCGTCAAGTTGACCTACGAAATCTTTGAGCGCGAACCATTCATCTTCTACCGTGGTGGCGGCTATAGTCTGACTCTCCACTGGGGTCTGCAAGTCCTTCAGAATGCGCTGCCCAATGAAGTGCTCGACGGCCTTGACAGCTGTCTTTGCAACCCGCATTTTGTCGAAACAGGCCAGACGACCGACTTTCAGTATCTCAACCTACGTACCAAGGAGGTCGTAGTGCGAGCGCCGATGCCCAAAGTGCCCGTGGCGCGGGTGGCTCGTACGCGGTTGATCAAGCTTCTAATGCAGGGCATTAATGTGCAGTTCTCGAAACAGTTGTCGGATATCACGTGGCCGGCCGACGATCGGGTTACGGCGCACTTTGCAGACGGAACAAGGGCCGAGGGCAATCTCCTCATCGGTGCCGACGGGAGCAAGTCGGCTGTGCGACGGATCCTATGCGGCCCTCGCGCCGAGAATCAACCCGTTGCCGTCAAAGCCGTAGGCCTGCGATGCCACTATCCCGTCGAAAAGTGCGCAAAGTACCAGGAAATCGATCCCAACATTGTCCATGGCGGGGATCCCGATACCAACACGTACTTTTGGTTCTCGCTGCTCGACATGCCGCGGCCAAACTCAGACAGACCCCTCGCCGAGTGCTATATCACGGTGAATTGGCCATTTGAGGACGAGTTCTTGGGCAAGGGCAAGCCGACCGACGTCCCAACCACAAGATCCGAGCGGGTAGGATTTCTTCGGGAGCTGGCTGAAGGCTGGGCCGAGCCGATGCGGGAGATGATCTTCGACCTACCATCGGAGACAGACATTCGGGAGATCAACCTGGTGGAATGGACGCCAGAAAAGGGCATGTGGGATAATCACAACGGCACTGTCACTCTAATCGGCGATTCCGCACACGCCATGACACCATGTAAGTTGGCCCCTTTAGCCACGGCCTGCAAATCTCATACTGACGTCTGGGCAGTTCGCGGAGAAGCCGCTAACCACGGCATCCTCGACGCGGGGAATATCTTGAACATGCTTCTGGGAGAGAAAGGTTCTGGGAGCTCCGATCAGGATCTCCAGAAAATGGACCTGAAGTCACTCATTACCGCATATGAAGATGAGATGATTGAGCGGGTGGGGCCTGCTGTGAAGCGGTCAACCCAGGCGTGTTTAGACGCGACACATTTCGAAAAGATGCGCAGTGGCAGCTTCTTTGTAAGCAACAGGTTTGAAAAGAAGGTTGCCGAAGGGTCATAGGTAGTTACACGGGTGCGGCAAACTGGACACAGGACAATTGCCCCTGCTGGTGTTTATTAGATATGTTTCACGTATCTATTTCAACAGAAGGTCATGCTCCAAGCCTTCAGTCTGTTCCTCACATCCAACATTCTCGAGGATTTATTCTCCTTTTAGTTGTATTTGGCAGCAAGTCACGCCTTATCCGGTCGCCAGCCAGCCAAAATTGTGTCCAACTGCTCGTGGCGCTTCAAGGCATCCTCAAACGTTGGGTATCTAGACGAGTCGCCCTCGGCAAACGCCTCGTACAAGCTTCCCACGTTGCGCGCTACCATAGGCAAATCGTTCTGCCACTCTTCCCAATCCAATTCGATAACCTGCTCGACGGCGTCGGTTGCAAAGTCGTGCACCTCAACGATAACGGGCTTGGCGTACGCCGTGGCCTGCAGGGCGGTTCCGCCGGGCGACGTGATGCGGACCTCGCCCTTCTCGCCGCTAATGGTCCAGACCAGTGGCGCCTCATCCGGGAAGGGCTGGCCGCGCCGGAAGCGAATGGACAGCGTGGCGCCTTGCTGAGCGATCGGAGATGCGTCAAGTGTGCCCGTGACAATGACGAGGTCGGGCACGTCGGATCGAAGGGTGGCGATGGTCGATTTTGTCTCACGGTCTTGGATGGGGACGTAGGGGCGTTGTATTTGCAGGGTTGATTTGATGTCAGTGAAGTCGCCAATGGCAAACTGGACAGAATCCATGACTATGAAATCTTAAGACTGCGGCAATGGCTGGAGGCTAATTGGCTTATGACTTACGATGTCCAAGACCAATAGTCACAATGTTGCCGCCAACCTTTCGGTCGGTAAAGTAATCCATAAAGCTGGGGAAAATGACTCTGTCGTTGCTCCCGCCGGCAGCTCTAACCTCGGAGCTGAGGATCTTGCCAATGCGACCCTGTTCGAGCAATTCTCGCAGTTTGACTAACAGCGGCGCAACACGTCCCTGCGTCCCAATCATAGTACGCGCGCCTCTCTCACGGGCCAGCTTGGCCAGCTCGCTTGCATGCTCTAGGTCCTGAGCGAGTGGCCATTCGCAGTAGACAGCCTTACCGGCGTCTATGCTGGGCCGGATAATATCGTAGTGCCTATCGACGCGAACATTACACACCACCAAATCAATGTCAGGATCTGCCGCCAAAGCCGTCGTATCACCATACGTTTTGGTCTCAGGAGGCAGGTTGAAGGCGGCGACGGCACGCTTGGCGCTCTCAACGGACGTGTTGCACAGTGCAGTGATGGTGAACTTGGAGCGGCCGCGGGGTGATAGTAGGTAGGGCAGGTGAGCTACCGATGCCCACGAGACGCTGGCCGACTGTGACAGGCCAACGATGGCGGTACGGATGGGGGCCATGGCGATGGTGTGGTTGTTACAGAATGCAGGAACTGAGAAGCAAGACGTCGTGTTTTCTTGCTCAATAGCGTCCGAGCGCCACCTCACGTCACACGAACATCTCAGTCCGATAAAACCATGGGTTATGATGTGATGCGATGTAACGTATCGTGAATCGTACTAAAGAGTAACAAGGGAAAAGTTGGCTGACAAACCACGATGAGGCCGGAGTTTCTGCTCGCCGGCCCTGGGCCTGGTGGTTGCTGAAAAATCATGTCTCCCTTGCGTCCACTCCGATTGGCCCATTTGGACTCAGGGTCAACTCGCGTATTGTCACGTAATCAAGTAGTGTTGCGCGAATTGAAGCCATGACCATGTTGTTGCGTGCGTATTTGTATAATTGCCGTCGATTCGACCGACTCTATGCTGATTCGATGCCTGAGACACCCAAATAATGATGGTGATTCCTACTACCATACCTTTGCTGGTGCAAGTAACATGTTGCCTATGATTCATTGAGGCTGTGTGAACCTACGTAACTTTGACTCTCTCGTAGAAATGGACAGTGACTTCTGAATGATTGTGCGCTTAAATTTAATTTCCTCTTTAACTCACAACTTTCCTAGAGGTCAGACTCAAAGGAAAGAAAAACCGCAGGGTGAAAGAAGGGCGACTGAAAAGTCATTGAAAGAAAATAACCAATTTGTATGATTTTCAGCCCGACAATGCTGGTCAGTACAGCTAAACGTTCAAGTAAAAATTGAAGGCATTGCGAGCTAAAAGAAAGAGTGATTATTGAGACAGAACATCCAAGTAGCCCGGCTCAGAATGCGACCACATCACTCGGTAGATGATTTGTGTACGCATCCATCTTGCCCATTCCATTGGAGCCGTCCGCCATAAGCTTTAGGATCTCACTCACGGTTGAGCCCAAATCAAGCTCGTCATGATCGAATCGCTTGCCCGACAGCCCCTCTAGGGAGGACCGCAGCTCAATGACAGATAGCGAATCAATCCCGATATCCTGTAAGCAAGCTGTTTCTTCAAGATCGCCGGTCGCTGCGCCCGAGTTTTCGGAAATGAGCTCCAAAATCCTTTGCCGCATTCGGAGGTCGGTGCGATCTGTCTTGGTCTGCGCCCCGACCTTGATCGCGACAGCAGGCTCGGTAGTATCAACCGTGACATCGCCCACGAGCGTAGACTCAGTGACTTCATATCCAAGGGCGGTGGCCAGGTGAGAAGCAAGCTTTGGCACGGCGAGCGAATCAATGCCAAGGTGGCGCAAGGATTCCATGTTTTGCAAAACATCCATCAGTTTCGGAGGGTGTGCGAGCTGTGCTTTGATAGCATGCGCTTGTTCATCAGTACCGCCATTGACTACTACTTGTTCTTGCCGCTCATTGGCCTCGATCACGGTTGGTGCACTGGGCTTGTGAGCGCTCAAATTGAGCCCGGAGTGCTCGAATACCTTTTCCAGCTTGACTATAGGGTAGCGTGTGAATTGGACACCCGACGCCGTCACGATAAGGGTGCTGTTTTGGTCTAAGACAAACACGTCGAGGGCGACATGGGCGTCTCCTTTATCAGGGGCGGGCGTTGCCATGACGTAGACGGTGAATCGGCCGTTGTCGGCCGTGAAATTACAACTTTGCACCGTGATGCTGTCGATGCGTGTGGCGATGTACACCTCGTGTGACGGGCACCTCTCACTGCTGTTGACAAGAAGTCCGGCCACCTGGATAAAGGTGTCGAGACTGACGGCATCACACACCTGCACCGCAGTGCTCTCATCGATGCCATTCAGGGAAACCTGCGGCTTCAGGACATCGGCGACGGCCTGGTTACCCACCATGAAGACCTGCTGGATGCCGCGTAGCACGTCGCCGTAGTTGACGACGCGCGAGAACAGCGTGTACGCTCGGCTTGCCGTCAGCCGGTCCGCACTTGGGTTGGCGCGCAGGGTCTCTGCCTGGCCGGCGATGACACGACTGTACACCTGCCAGTCCGCGGGCGACGTGATGCCAAACCTGCCCTTGGCGTGGACGGTTGGCCGGGTCTTTTGCTGCTTCACGGAGCTACGCACGGAGAAGTTCCACGTCAGGTACTCGCCTGCGCCCTCCATGTCCAGCACGACCTCGCGCCCGTGGTTAATACCCAGCGCGCCCTGGAATATCAGATTCTCAAAGCGCACCGCCTTGGCCGACGGGCCTGGCTCGATCATTTGCGCTGCCATGACGGCCGCCTCCATGTATAGCGATGCCGGGCACAGCGGCCGACCGCGCACCGCGTGACTTGACACAATGTCCGTATAACGCCTCGTGTCTTGGTGAATGTCGAAGCACAGCGATGCCCATGAGTCCTGTGACCGGCTACGCGGCGTAACGAGCTTCGGTTGGCTCGGGGGCAGATTGCTGACCGCGTCGATTCCGTTTGTGAGTGGCTTGGTATCGACGTAGTCGTTGTACGCGAGCCAGTGCCGATTCTGCCGAAACTGGTATGGCGGAAGCCAAATGGCGCGGATACCGGACTCTGCGGCCGAGATGTGTACCCAGAAGGACGCCAGGATGCCTTCTTGCCAAAGTGCTACAGTCATGGCAGCCACTTCATGGTTCTTGGTTGTTCCGCTTGAACCAGCAATGAAAGTATGCTGAGAGGCATCACGAACAGCCTTCTTGACCATAGGGATGACGGGCGAGTTTGCGCCTGCTTCGAGCCAGATGCAGGGTCCAAGGTGCTCTTCAAGACGAGCAATGGCATCGCCAAAATACACGGGGTTTCTCGTGTGCTGAGTAACGTGTGCCGAAGTGATGCGTTCCATGTGAAGCTGCGTGCATGTCTCGAGAGGAATATGCGCTTTCTGGAAAGCCATTGACTTGACAAGATCCTGCAGTGGTTCAAGGACGGGCTGGGTGAATTTGGAGTGGAAGCCGTGGCTAACGTTGACACGCTGGTAGCGAATCCCCTGGAAGCCGGAGCCATTCTGCAACGCTTGCTCCGCCTCCCCAATCGCTACCTCGGAACCTACCACTACCTGATTGTTAGGACTGTTGAAGCATGCAATCTCTAGACCAGATACAGATGCAACGAGGTCCTGGACTACCGAGCGAGGTGCAAGTACGGCTAGCATCGTGCCTCTCTCCCTCCCCCATTTCGTCTGCATGAGAGAAGCACGGCCAGCGACAAGCTTGAGCCCATCTTCGAGCGACAAGACACCCGATATGACGAGGGCGGTCAACTCGCCAAAGCTATGGCCTACAAGAGCCCCAACCTTTACTCCCGAATCCAACCAGCACTTCGCTGTCGCGTATTGTACCGCGAAGGTACCACATTGCAGGGCGACGATGTCTGTGACGGCTTCGACCTGGAACAGAACCGGAAAGATGGCGGGGTAGCCGAGCGTCGTGAGGATGTCGTTGCACTCGTGCAGGTACTGGCGCAATCTCGGAAACGAGCGATACCAGGACTGCTCAAGACCTACGTTCTGCTTGCTCTGGCCAGAGAAGACCAGCACAACGGCCTTTTCCTTCTTTGATCCTGTTATTTCGAAGCTTCCAGTAAGGTCCGATTTCAGATCCTCAACAAGTATGTTCAAGTCAGCATGGTTACCCACCCAGCGAACCTTGTGATGCTTCCGACGCTGGTATAAGGTGAAAGAAAGGTCACTGAGCCGAATGTTGGGGGTTTTCTGGATATAGCCCGCAAGCCGCACCGCGTATGCTCGGAGACTCTCGGCGCAATCAGCACTGAGGAAGATTGGGTGCTGCATTCCCGTGATTGTCGGTCTGGCACTGCTGGTGTTGGAAATCGGAGCATTACAGCATAGCATGGCCGAGTTGCTGCCAGCTGCGCCATAGCTGTTTATGAGAGTGGCCTTGAAAGGCATCTTCCATGGGAGCACCTCGGTGCTGATGGACAGCCCGTCAGGCTCCAGAGGCGGAATCTTGGGATTCAGTAATTGAAATCCAGCCATAGGGGGCAATTGGGACTGTTGCATCATGGACAGCACCTTGAGGAGACTTCCAACACCAGCAGCTACTTCAGAATGTCCGACGTTGGCCTTTAGTGACCCAATGTACAGCGGCTCGTCGCGGCTGGAATCGCCAAACACCTCACGGATGCTGCCAATCTCAATCGGGTCGCCCGCCTGCGTGCCAGTACCGTGGCTCTCCACGTACGACAACTGGGTTTTAGACAGGCCGGATGCTGCCAACACCCTTGTGAATAACTCTGTCTGCGCACGCGAATAAGGCACCGTGATTGACGGCGACAGCCCGCCGTGATTCGTCACCACCGAAGGGATGACGCCGAGAACGTGGTCGCCCTGAGCTACTGCTTCACGCAGGCTCTTGAGCACGACCAAACCAACGCCGTCGGCGCGGCAGTATCCGTCAGCAGTTGCTGAAAAAGGCTTGCACTGGCCCGTTCTGCTGAGGAAGCCGGACTTGCCAAGGTCGAGAAAGTTGTGCATGCCGCTGATCACGTTGACACCGCCCGCCAGAGCCATGGGGCACTCTCCGGCCTGAATGGCCCGGCACGCCCGGTGGATGGCTACCATGGAAGAGGAGCAGGCCGTGTCCATAACCTCCGAAGGCCCACTCCAGCCGAAGAAATAACTAATCTTGCCGCTCTGAAACGCACGAACTGTCAAGCCTCGTCAGTGCAGCTCGGAAAGCAGCAACATGCGTGTACTCACTCGTGCCCGTCGCTGTGTACGCCGTAGGACTATAGGCCGAAGTATTCTCTAAATATTCAGTATAGGTGCTCCCAAGAAAACATCCCACACGGTCAAAATCCTCTCGGCAATGGCTTTTCATGTAACCACTCGCATCCAGCGCCTCGTACGCCGTCTCAAGCAGGAGCCGTTGCTGCGGGTCCATGAACAGCGCCTCGCGCGGGCTGACTCCGAAAAAGGTGTTGTCGAACATGTCCGGGTCGTCGATGAAGTTGCCGTACCACTTCCTATCGTTGTCGTCGGCCGCTGCATTTCGTGGTACACGCGATGGGTCGAAGCGGCTCGCCGGGATGGGCGCCGCGCGGCTGATACCCGGCTTGAGCACACTCTCCCACAGCTCATCCAGCGCCTTGGCCCCCGGCAGCCGGCAGGCCGCGCCGACGATGGCAATGGAGTCGGATGGGAATTGGTCTAACGTGGGGCCTCGGGCGTCGGCGACAGCGGCACCAGTCTTCTTGTCCACGTACTTGACCACGTCCTGTTTTGTAATCTTCAAACCCTGCTTCTCGAACGCCATCGGCCCGACGCAGTTCTTGCCTCCCGTGCCAAACATTGCGAACTCATGCCTGAACTGGCTCGGAAGTGCGGTACGAAGATGCACGGCGAGAGCTTCTAGCAGCGAGTACCATTCGCATCGTGATACCAAAGTTGATCGTACAATCTCGTGGGAGAGGCTGAACCCTGGCTTAAGGACGCTGCCGGTCATGTTTGAGCGGAGGGGCACAAGCAAAGCAGCCGAGTCGGGAAGTTGTAGGCCAGGTGTCGCTGTGACGAGGTTGCAAAGCTCTGTGCAGAGGTCCCCATTTTCTGGGTTGTGGACTCTACCACGTAGAAAGAGCTCTGTGACCAATACACCCTCAGCCTCTGCGTATTTCTTCAATTCGGCGAGTTGCTTCGCCGGGCCTACTACGCTCACAGATAGGGGATCCGATACTGCAGAAACGTATGTCTAAGACTTATGTGAGATCAAAAGCCGAAACCTCGCAGACGGATTAGTCTTACCCCCGAGAAAGCTGTCACTAAGCTGTCCGCTTGTCCGATTTCCTTTAATCCCAGAGCCATGGTTGTTGGTCCAGTCGCGCCCGGTTCGTCGCCTAGTTCTCCGAACGCACCAATACCGAGTGCAATGCGTAGAGAAACACCAGCGTAGTGAACCATTTCTTGTTCACTGGAAGCTGCCGCAATCGCAACGGCCGGTAGAAGACCGCCGCAGAAGCCTTGGACACCACCTTCACGTGTCTCTTCAAGGAATTGGGCGTGTGTGATGGCACGCGCCTCTAGGTACTGGAAATACTGGGCGACTTGCAGTATAGTTAACAACGGCAGTGCAATGATGCCACTCATCTTGTCCAATAAGGGCACGGCCGCTGAATCGCTACCGGATATCCATTCTCGGAAGTAAGTAGTGTATTCGATGCCCTGCTCCAACGAGGCGATATCCGCGTTTGCTTGGGCGTAGACACTCCATGCTTCAGGCAAATCCTTGATGGCTTGCACAAAGGGGGTGAGAGCCGGATGGCAGCGTAGGTATTGGCGTACTTGTTCGAAGTATTCTGCTTTCGGTGGCCTGTTCTGAGGACAGAAAAAGGCTGCCGAGATCTGATCCACCGGCGTCTTATTTTCATTTTCAAAATGCGGCATGACGGGCAGTATTTTGGTATGTTGGGTCTAAGCAATGAAGAGTATCTACAGCTCTTCAAAGTGTAATCACATACATGTATATGAAGCACATACCCAGTGACCAAACTGAAGACATTTCATCAATCCAGTATCTGCTGTACCGCGGAAACGCCCGTAATATTACTCCGCCACGGCCGTGCAAAAGCGTTTGTCTAGCCGGCCTTCAAGTCCGGCGGAACTCCACTACGGCTTCTTGCTATATCACGCTTCAAATCGATCCGTACGGACTTTGATTCTGCGCAAGATTCGTAATCAGCTTCCAAATAGAGCCTCTTAGGAGGTCAAAGGTCATTCAATCACCATTCGGATCTTACATGGCCCTGTTTCCGGTACATCTGCGGAGAAGTGCGAATCAGCTAGGTCATGAGCTTCCGGCAGACTGCGAGAAAACACACCATATCAAGAACTTGCAATAGTCAATCGATGTACTTTAAGTTCTGAAATAGCCATATACACTGATTAATCGAAGCGTTTGCCCATTGTCTACGTATAACGCACGATGCCATGTCGAATTTGAACAATATGTGTCGTACATCATTTTCTCCTACGTATTTTCGCCGTTCATGTTCTTTAGTGCCGACTAAGGGCCGTCTTCTGCAGAGACTTGCGCATAGATGATTCAACAAGGCCGTTACATCTGGTATTGTCATAAAAGAGTCTGCAAGCATTCTGTCTACAACGTCTATACTGCCATCAACAAGGAGTTTTGAGATTCGTCGTATCGCTACAGCGGTATCTCAAGTGGCCGACAAAAGCCCGGACTTGAGAAAGAAAGAAAAATACAGGGAAATGAAACACCATTGCCTCGGAATGCTTGACCTTGATTCTGTCCACTTACCCAACTACAGCTTGTGGAGCAATTTTCTCGCCCGGTTGGGGGTAAGTTCGGCCGGGAAAAAACTCCGTAAGCCGCCCTATGCAACCCTAGTAATAGATGAGTCTCAGTGATGTGGAGTTAGTACTCTTGAAGTCGGAATACCATACTATGCCTTTTCTGATCTTCCTTACTGCCAAAAATGACGAGTAATGCTTATCGACTCGAAAGATGAGCGTAGAAGTCACGCATAATCAGCATGATGACAATTTTGACACTGTGGATGAGTTTGTAGGGTCAGGATTTGCCAAATGATGAATGAACTTAAAGCTGTAAACAAAGTCCTCTGTACGGTGCTTATATACCAATGGCGACTAGCTATTTGATTTTAGTAAAGCTCGAACAGGAGATTACAGTCCACTGGTAGTTCTCAGAGCTGAAACGTAGCCTCGAAAATCGCATCTGGGCTATATCATCGTTCTTGCAGTCAGGAAGAACTCAAGCTAGTCCCAAGTTCTCTCTCCAGTACGCCTGTAATCGCGGTAAGGAAACCTCGAATAGTAGAAGACTCATAATAAGCCTCGTTATAGTTCACGGATAATTGCAACTGCCCGTTAAATGTCCACACATACAATAATATTTGCCGCGTCAATATGCTGACACCGAAGCGGAAGTTCGTGAGACTTATTTCCGCGCCGTCCTGCTCGAGAGGTGACTTGTAGCAGCCTTTCAGAAAGTTGTTGATTACCCCTAGGCTACTAAGAGTTACACCGCTTGGTGGACGTCGCGGTGATGGGGGCGGAGGGACCTTGGGCTTCTGTCTCAGCAATACCTCAGAGCCTCGTCTGTAAATCTCTCGCAGAGCGTCCTGGAAGTTCTTGCTGTGCCAGTTTTTGAAATGACTTGACACCGTTGCAGCGCTCTTGGCAAAACTGTTTTCTCGATACATTCTCGGTGTAATACTCGACACATACGCTGCGCAAGCGTGCGCGGGGGAGTTGTATGGTGCCGGGAGATGAGGGCGCATCGAGACCGCCATGATGGTCGCAAAGTCGGAAATAGCCTCATGACTTTCGGCGGTAGCCTGGTTGAGAATGACTGTTCCCAATGCCGCGTAGATCGCGGCTGAGACACTGAAGCCATGACACTTGCATGCAGATACAAGTTTTTCGGTTTCGTCCGCAGTCAATGTAATGGATTGATGCGCCGAACGGGCAGGAGATGTTAAAGAACCACCCTTGTATGCAAGCCCGACCGAATTGCGTGCGGTCTTGGCAAAGGTGCTAGTCACACGATCTGCCGTTTCCGTAATCAGTGGTGTTGTTGTGTCTGGTGCACCGGCTGCATCTTCCAAACTGGGTGAAATGTGTTGAAGACCCGGGGATACATTATCAGGCAAGTTTGCCACAGTGAGGTAAAGCAGTCTGTCGAGAAGCATGCCTGAACCGATAGCGTCGACACGCCAATGGGAAGCCAAAAGCAGTATCTCCCTAGTAGTTGGGAAATACGTGAGTGTGGGAAGATCCAGAAGCGGATAATCGGCAATGACATCGTCCGGCGTCTTCCCCGTCTGAACGGAGAAGGTCAGACAAGTCCACTCTTCAAATGAATGTGCCGAGTAATTGGCTTGGTAATCGTCGACGATGGCCCCAAGACTCGGGTGTTCAACGCGCAAGGTATACCAGGCCCGGGGAAGCTTGGCAACGATTTTTATTTGAGGCTGAGAATGGAGAGTACAGACGGTGTACAAACCCCAGTGTTCACGACCAGTATCTTGGAAGAGTCGAGAAGTGAATCTGTAAATCTTTTCGAGTCCTCCCAGTTCCCTACTCCAAGCTTGTGCAGCAGGCTGAGTGCAATCCATTTTGACCGGCTTGAAAGCTGTTCAGGTTCGGGAATCTGGGGACAGAGGACGACAAGCTGGAATTTGTTTGAAAGCACTTATCCGTTTCTTCCACCTTATCAGTAGGAGGCTTAGGCGGACGGTGGTTTGTGCAGGATTATATGGAAATCCGAACCCCGTTTGAAGTCCGTTTAAAAACTCCGGGTCAAGTTGAGCCTTTTTTCTTCAACTGGATTCTAGTGACAGCGCAGAAGAAACAAAGAAAAAAAAAACAGTAATTCATGAGTAGCAATGAAAGTGTAGGCCTTGCTATAAAGGGATAATGTAAGCGACATCATGTTCCAGTGTCGGAATGGACATTCATCCTCTTCAATAACTGTTGCAGACATTTTCAACAGACGTAGAACGGAATAAAGGAAGTTCTAATTTATACACTCAAGATATTTCATATCCATTCACAACTCGCCAGCGTCCAGTGGAACTGGGTTGTGCCAACTGAAAAGCTGTTCTGGATCCCAGTAGGCTTTTAGAGCCGATAATTTGGACAATTTCTTCTCTGAGTACCAGGCTGCGGGGCCTTCGTCACCATGAGCGTAATTCATATACGTACGGAGACTACCGAAGCCACTCGTAGCGCCGAACCCGTCCCGTCCGGTCTTGACCACACGGTCAATAGCCTTGTCGTGGCTAGGATCTGTGTAGAAACTCTCAATGTTCCTGCGATCAGGATTAGTGCAAGCTTCTCTATTCAAATTTCAACCTACATTTGAGCAATAGCATCTCTCCAGGGATATGCGACTGAATCTCCATTGCAGGCCGGACTGTAGCGCTGTACAAGCAGCCGCCCATCATAGTCAGGGTACTGGCGCCAAAGGTCGACCATGTGATAGTAAAAGTCCTCAAATGTTGGCGGATGGACTTGGCGCAGTGCAATGGTATAGACATTGATGCGCTGGTTCGGCTGACATGAGCCGTGATCTGGCGGAAAGGCTTGAGGTTGAAGAACCGTGGCAACGTTTTGCATTATAGGCTGGAGGTCGAAGAACTGTTTCAGTTGTTCTGTGCCTTCCTCTGCAGGACCGAAATACAGGGCATGTATAACGAGAACGGGCTTAGAAACAGGTCAGCACCAAAAATCACCAGCGTTCAGACTTACGGTGACGTACCAGTTGCATTTCCCGGTTATACACACCTACTGCGGTCATTGCAAGTTCAGCAGGTAAGGCATTGTCATAAGCATGCAGAGTGCGGAAGAAACTCTGGTTGGCAGAGGCCGGGAAGACCAAGTCTATCACTGTGACCTCCCCGTTGTTAGTGAGGTCATATATTCGGTACGTTGCTTCCACAACAATGCCGAAGTTGGCGCCAGCTCCGCGCAGCCCCCAAAAGAGATCCGAGTGCTCTGTCGAGGACACTGTGATTAAATTTCCCTCAGCGGTGATCAACTGTACTGACAAAAGGGCGTCGATCATGAGTCCGCGTACACCCTGCATAGGGCTGATGCCTGCGCCCAAAGTTGCCCCTATCACGCCCACGCAAGGACATGCTGCATATGCTGGAAAAGGTCAGTATGCACCAAAAATGTGTGAGAGAACGTGCTTACGGAGCTCTTTCCCGCTGGAGAACAATGCATCAGATAGGGCAGAGTATTTGGTAGCAGCTCCGATGGTAACTGTATTGCTAGTCCTGTTGACCTCGACTGATTTGAAATTTCCCAAATCGATTGAGATGCCGTCGAAATGTTCATAGCCGCTGGTTCCATGTCCACCGCCAACTGCGATAAACGGGATGTCATTTGCCCTTGCAGTCCTCACCTGTGTTCTCGTTAGCTTCAAGACTCCTTATTATCAGGATGAATGGCATACGGTGTGCTGAATGTCTAAAATTGTTGCAGGTAGGATGGCCCCCTTGAACGTAGGGGCGTTGTAGGTTGACCAGCGCTGTTGCACGTCGATAGGCCATGTCGGAGTGTCAGGCAAAATTACTCGGGCTTCAGAGGATAGACCTGGACCAAATATCTGGGTGATGTTCTTCGCATTGCTTAGGCCAAGCAAAGCCTGTCCAGCAGCTGCACGACTGAACGCCACCATAATGGAAGATAAGATGCAGGAAATAGCCAAGGACACCGTTGAAGCGAAAGGCTCTACTAAACCAGACTTTATATCTGTATGAATGGATCGGGCTTTTATCGAGCCTAGGGACAATCTGCAGTTGCAAGAACGGTCTTGACCGAACGTACATAGCCGGAGCGGGCCGGAGCCCGAACCTCGACGCGCACCTCGAGAGTTACTCCGGCTGCGCAGACAACCAAAACCTTGCCCACTAATCCTTTTGCCACTACTATCGATTACCAAATCTGCCAAAGCAAAGGACGACCACTTGTTGAACGGCCTCTTTTTCAACTCGTGAAACAGACGTTCAAAATGACAAGAGAAAGATGATTTAATTTAGATTAACGATACTAACCAATGTATTCAACTGCATCAACCCACAACGGGTCTCGTTTCAAATCCTCCAGGTCCGCATCCGTTATGCACAACATGGCATCACAGTCGCCACTCATGGTTCCCGGAAATAGCACCAACAGACCCGGGAACGGAGGTGGCGGCGGCCGTCGAATAAGCGTAGGAAAGCCAAGCTGACCAAAGTCGGCGAACAGGTCGCTCCGCCCACGGATGGACGAGCAGCCGAGGTCAGTTGCGGGGTTAAATTGGCCGCCGTACGTGATAGTTGACTTGTCCATCTCACGCGCCACAAATGTTGCGAAGCTGCGTACGTGGTATGCTGTGTTTGCCTTGTTTAGCTCCCTCCGTAGGTGCGCCGCGATGGACGAGAGTGGCAGCGAGACCAATTCTTCCCACGTCAGGAAAGTGGTGACATTGTGGATGAGGTCACCCATGTAGTCTTTCGATACGCCGACCGCGCCACGTCCGTCAATGGCTCGCCCGAAGCGTGCACGTGTACTTGGTGGCAAGACTCCCCGTCTCGCACGCGCCACGGTGAGACGTTGCCAAATGAAGGCGCACAAGGCATCGTCAGTTGAAATGAAGCGGACGTCGCTGTGTCTCTCTGCTACAGGGTCGGCCAGCTTCTTTAATTCACGCAGCTTAGCAGCCGAAACTCGAAAGATGTGATGTTGGGCTGGTTCTGGCTCGTGGCCGTTGCCGGAACTCGAGAGTGACGCCGCGGTCGTGGTGGGATGTTGTCTGTGGTGACTATGGTCCAAGAGAGCTTCGTCAGGACTGAGCAAGGTGAACAGATGCCTCCGGTCGCAGTTGGCCTGCTCAAGAAGCTTAGGCGGGAAGTCTTCGCCACGCATGGCCCGCGCAATGAGATTTACAAAACCGAAATGACCCCCTGCATCTGCCATGTTATGGTGCATAACGAAATCAAGGATGACTCCACCTTCTATGAAGCTCGCTTGGATCCTAACTGTGTGCGCTGGATCTTCATCTTTGTCCTCGAACCTCTCCGGAAAAGCGGAAACGGGCGTTAAGAGCTTAGCATCAATGATAGAGAGTGGTGCTTTTCGCTTGCTCAACTCCGAGTATGACGGCACCAAAGTGCTGACATCTCGGACCACGATGGCTTCGGTAGGCCTTGGACACGCAACCACTCGGTAGATTCCAGAGTTTCCTGGGCCCTTGTCATGATTCACCACTCGTGCGCCCATCCACGGCACTTCGTCTCTGACTTTTGTGATAGCCTTTTCTAGCTTGCCGACTATGCTTTCGCGAGGAGTCTCAATTGGCAGAGGAAAAACGTAGAGGATGTGAGAATACACTTGGAGCATGGGAAGCTGCCCAAGAACGTCCTGGTAGCGATCAAGATCATTGTAGTCTTCTTTCATCTTGGGAATGATAGTAATTCTTGGGAAAGTGAAGAATTAAGGGGCGTTACATTTGTCCGATTGATAGGCGTGATTAGAATAAGCGACATCTTATACATGTTACTTTCTGCTTCTACAGCGCGACTCTCATGGCTAGGCGCGCCGAGTCGCAAGGAGGAACGTCAAGTCCGCAGCAACAAGCCCGTTATTAGCCACAGCCAAAAGGAAGAACAGGACACTGGAGAGGCCCGAAATCCCGGCGCATGTGAGCCGCCAGCGGAGTTACCACCGCGATGCTGCGACGGAGTTTCGACGAGCTCGGCCTCGGCATACTGGAGTAAAGACTCCCGGAGCATTATCTCAGCTCTAAACGGTCTTTTCGAAGACCACAGTTGAGGTCTCACCTGCCAAAATGGACGATCAAACAGCCAAAGTCTCAATATTTATAATGCTGTTGAAGAAGTGCCATTAATATGGGTATAACTAGCCATCTAAGATTTTGGCACAGCCCGGCTATCCATCACAAAACTTGATGAGCATCAACTTTCATTGAAACTAAATCGTACGAATTCAACATGATTACACGACCGGCCCTTCCTCGCCAAAGGGTGCTTGTTTTTGGCTCTCAAGCCCTTTCCCTTGACGCATCCGCACTCTATTCCCTTTACACTACCCTGCAGAGTGCGCCAGAATACGCCTGGGCCATCAAGACTATTCAGGAGCTTCCAAAGATTTGGAGCACTTTTGTGGAGCAGTTTCCACAGTACAACATCGCTTCTTCAGCCCAGTCGATCGATCAAGTCGTGGAATGGTCCAAAACTGGGACACTGAACCAAACAACAACCCAGCTGCCCAATGTCATTCTTGGCCCGCTTGTTGTCACACTTCACGTTTCAGAATATTTGGAGTTGTCAAGGGTGTGGGCTTTCCATGAGCAGCTTCCTAAGTCGAACTACTCGGAGGCGTTGGGCTTTTGCACAGGACTGCTTAGTGCTCTTGCGGTCTCCCTCAGTGAAGATGCGCAGCAGTTGGAGGTAAACGGAGCTGTTGCTATTCGCTTGTCAATGGTCATTGGGGGCATAGTTGATGCGCGGGAACATATGGACTACAACGGTACTTCAAAGTCTTTGGCTACTGCTTGGAGTTCCTCAGAAGGAGGCGAGGCGTTCGAAAAAATCCTTGCCGGTTTCCCGGATGTAAGTCATGCCCAGAAGCTGTTGCTTACGGAAGATCTGACGCAAGTCCAGGCATACACATCAGTTATCTTTGACAAGCGTCGTGCTACAGTTATCGCACCAACAAAGACAGCCAACCAGATACAGCAGGAAATGCGCGGTGCAGGCCTGATTGCTAGCGAAGTGTCTCTCCGCGGCCGCTTCCACCTGACTCAGCCGAGCAGAAAAGACAATTTGGACGATGTCATTAATTTCTGCACGTCTCAGTCGGCGCTTTGTCTCCCCGACGCCTCAGCGTTAGTAACGCCTGTACGCTCAAACCAAGACAATGGGAAAAGCCCTTTCATAACCGGAGTGTTGCACAAACATGTACTGGGCTCCATACTCAGTCAACAATGCGATTGGTATGGTACTTTCAGTAAACTAGCATCATCTCTATCAGACGCCACTGCTACCGAAATCGTCACGTTTGGACCAGAGCGATGCGTTCCTCAATCTTTAGTGAAAGATCTGGAGTCTGCTGGAGCGCGGCTAGTTTCCGCGACAGAGTCAGCTCGCTCTCAGCGAACCGACGCCTTCGAATCGCGCCAGATTCGACGCGATGACATTGCTGTCATCGGCATGTCCATCAAAGTCGCAGGCGCTGACGACGTGTCCGAGTTCTACGACTTGCTCAACAACGGCCAGTCGCAACACAAGGAGGTCCCGGAAGACCGCATTGTGTTCAAAACGGCCTTGCGCGAGACCGACACCAACCGAAAATGGTTCGGCAACTTCATCAACGACCCAGATGCGTTTGATCACAAGTTCTTCAAGAAAAGCGCCCGCGAGGCCGCGGCTATGGACCCGCAGCAGCGTCTGGCTATCATGACGGCGTATCAGGCTCTGGAGCAGGCAGGATACCTGAGTACGGCCGAAGACAAGCGAGAGAAAAAGGTGGGATGCTACGTCGGCGTGTGCTCTGCCGACTACGAGAATAATGTGGCATGTCACCAACCCAATGCCTTTACGGCGACCGGAAACCTCAAGAGCTTCATTGCCGGCAAGATCTCGCATTACTTTGGCTGGACCAGCTCCGCGATGTGCATTGATACAGCGTGTTCGTCTTCTCTAGTAGCCATCCACCTGGCGTGCAAGGCTATCCTGAGCGGCGAATGCCATGCTGCCTTAGCCGGCGGAGTGAATGTGTATGTGCAAGCCCACTTTGCTCGTCTATGTCATGTTACTAATAATTATAGAATGACCAACCCCTTGTGGTTCCAGAACCTAGCCGCAGCCTCCTTCCTCAGCCCATCAGGACAATGCAAGCCCTTTGACAACTCTGCCGACGGCTACTGCAGAGGCGAGGGATTTGCTTTTGTTATGATGAAGCGATTGTCCGCTGCTGTAGCGGACGGCGATCAGATCCTGGGAACTATCCGCAGCACGGCCGTGACGCAGAACCAGAATTGCACGCCTATCTTTGTGCCCAACGCGCCCTCTCTGAGTGACCTATTCCGCCGGGTCACCAGCGAGTCTGGCCTAGTTCCTGCCCAGATTGGCTACGTCGAGGCTCATGGTACGGGTACTCAGGTGGGCGATCCAGCCGAGTACGAGAGTATCCGAGCAGTGCTGGGCGGGCCAGGCCGCTCGCAGCCGCTTGCTCTTGGGTCGGCGAAAGGCCTCGTTGGGCATACCGAGTGTACGTCGGGCGCTGTCTCCATGGTGAAGACTGTGCTTGCTGTGCAGCGCAAGTCCATCTTCCCTCAGCGGAGCTTCACTGCCGTCAACCCCCATCTGCACATGCAGCCGGAGGACAAGATTGAGATTGTGACCAAGGCAAAAAAGTGGGATAATGAATTCTGCGCAGCACTCATCAATAACTACGGTGCTTCAGGGTCGAATGCGTCCGCGGTCGTAACCCAGGCACCTCTCCTGGCCACGGCGCCTATGCCCGGGCTTGGTACCAGCACCTATGAAGTGCCTTTGCGACTTTGCGGCAAAGACCTTCGGTCTCTTAAAGCGTTCGCAGGGAAGCTTAAGCAGTTCATTCGCCAGTCCGGAGCAAGAGCTGAGGAACCAGCCATCGCTGACCTGGCCTTCAACGTTTGCCGCCAATCCAATCCATTCTTGGAGGCGGCCTGGATAGTCAGCTCACGCTCGACAGAGCAACTGCTGGACAAATTGACGGCATTTGAGAGCGGTAGCATCGAGGCGGGCCAAGTCGTGCAGCCTTCGGCGAGGCCAGTCATCCTCTGTTTCGGCGGCCAAGTTTCCACATTTGTTGGCCTTGACAGAGCAGTTTATAATAATGTCGCTGTGCTGCGCAACTGGTTGAACAAGTGCGATGAAGTCTGTCGCTCAATCGGTTGCGATAGCATCTTCCCTGGAATCTTCGAGAAAGATCCCGTCTTGGACCCTGTCAAAGTGCAGACGAGGCTGTTCGCCATGCAGTACTCCTCGGCTCAGGCTTGGATTGAGTGTGGTGTCCAACCGGTGGCCGTTGTTGGTCACAGCTTTGGAGAGCTTACTTCGCTCTGCGTGTCGGGTGTTCTGTCCCTCCGTGATGCAATGAGCATGATTGCTGGGAGGGCGAAGGTCATCCGCGATTTCTGGGGCGAAGAGAAGGGCTCCATGGTCGCTGTGGAATCGGACCTTGCTGTTGTGCAGGCTCTCTTGACCGAAGCGGGCACCTTGTCCCGTGGTACTGGCGTGAATGGCCCAACCATCGCTTGCTTCAACGGTCCTCGTAGCTTTACCTTGGCTGGCTCCAGTAAAGCAATCGACATCACCATCGAGACCATGTCCCATAACCCCAAGTATTCGGCGATCCGGTTCAAGAAACTCAGCGTTACCAATGCCTTTCATTCCACGTTGGTTGAAACTCTTAAGCAGAAGCTGGAAGAGGTTGGCCAGCAAGTGACCTTTGGCAAACCCGCTTGGAACCTCCAGCGCGCCACCGAATCTGAGTCGACCAACAACTTCACCGCACAATATATCGCCGACCACATGCGAAACCCCGTTTACTTCAGCCATGCCGTCCAGAGGCTCGTCAGCAAGTACCCTTCAGCTGTCTGGCTTGAAGCAGGAAGCAATTCAACCATCACCAACATGGCTACGAGGGCTGCCGGGTCCCCCAAAGGCCACTTCTTCCAGCCCGTCAATATCGCCAACGACAACGGGCTACAGTTCCTCACCAACGCCACCATGGGACTGTGGAGCGAGGGCCTATCCGCTGTTACACACTGGTCGCACCACCGCTCCCAGACTCCAGAGTACTCGCCGCTGCTCTTGCCAGCGTACAGTTTTGAAATGACCCGTCACTGGGCGGAACTCAAGGTTCGCCAGATATCATCCGAGGAAGTCAACCAGCCAATGCTTGGGGAAGAAGCGCCCAAATGTCTTTGGACTTTTGATTCATATTTGGATGATAAAAAGCGGTCGGCTAAATTCCGAGTCAACACTTCCACGGACATGTACAAGGAGTTCATTGCCGGCCACGTCATTGCGGACACGGCCCCGATCTGTCCGGCGCCATTGCAGGTGCAGATGGCCGTGGACTCCATCACCAGCCTCTGCCCAAACATTGCAGAAACTAAGCGGCAACCCAAAATATGCGACGTCGAAAATCTGGCTCCGGTGTGCGTTGATCCTGCGCGCGAGGTCTGGCTGGAAGTCAAAGCCAACGACGAGTCTGACCATAGCTGGAGTTATGCGATCGTAAGTCGCAACACGGGCAGCCAGGCGGCGCCTACGACGCATGTCGCTGGAACAGTGGTCTTTATCTCCCCTGAAGATGCAGAACAGCGCAACGAGTTCGCCCGCTACGCGCGTCTGATTCGGCACCAACGCTGCAAGGAGCTGCTGCAGTGCGACGATGCCGACGGCGTCATCCAGGGCCGGCGCCACATCTACCAAGCTTTCAACGGTGTCGTGGCCTACTCAAAGCCGTATCAAGGACTAAACAAGCTTGTCGGCAGGGGTACCGAGTCCGCTGGTAGAGTCCTCAAGAAGCACGGCACCAAGTCCTGGCCCGATCCACACCTTGCCGACTCTTTCAGCCAGGTCGGAGGCGTTTGGGTCAACTGCATGACGGACAAGACCACCGACGACATGTATCTGGCCACTGGCTTTGAGAAGTGGATGCGTTCACCGGATATCAGTTCAGACAGTTATCGGGAGCTAGAGAAGTGGGATGTATTTGGCATGCATACTGCGGAAAGCGATCACATTTGGCTGTCGGATCTATACGTGTTCGATGCCGCCAGCGGGAAACTTGCCGAGGTCATACTTGGCATCAAGTACCATAAAGTCGCGAAAACTTCGATGAGAAAGATTCTTACCCGTCTTACCGTGGCCTCCGAGCTACGCAATACGGCACCTGTGGCTACCGTTGAGGACAGAAGTGTCGTAGTCAAGCAGCCAGCCGCCAGCGTCGAGACTCCTTCTGAGGCTCCTCCCTCAAAAGAAGCAGCGCCGGCAAGGTCATCGGGCGGGTCGTCCGAGGCCGAAGCTGTCCAGGCCAAGATTAAAGATCTTCTGGCTGAGATTGCCGGTCTTGAGGGGGACGCCATCCGTGCGGACACACAACTGGCCGACATTGGCATTGACTCGCTGATGGGTATGGAGCTTGCGCGCGAATTGGAAGGCCTTTTCAAGTGTACGCTGCCCAGTGACGACCTGATGACTCTGACTGAGTTTGGCCAACTTGTGCTTCTGGTTCAGAGCACGTTAGGCATTCGAGCCATCGTCATTGACGACGCGGAGTCCTCGACTGACAGCACCGAAGATAGCAGCGACACTCCAGCTTCTGCAAATAGCGACGTTACAGGCTACAACACAGACAACGAGACGTCTCCGGACCTCGTGTTGCACCCTTCGACTGTCATCGAGGCTTTCGAAGCGTCCAAACTTCTCACGGATAAATTCATCACGGACTATCGATGCGCAGGCTACATGGACGAAGTTCTGCCTCGCCAGACTCAGATGTGCATTGCTCTGACTCTGGATGCATTTGAAGAGTTGGGTGTTCCACTGCGGACAGCCAAACCGGGGGACCGCCTGAAGCGCATCGAGCCCGTCCCTAACCAGAAGCTTCTCGCCAACTATCTGTACGAGATGTTGGACAAAGCTGCTCGCCTCATCAACATCCAGCAGCTGGGCCACGAGACGGTCGTTACACGCACTGCAATGTCAGTTTCGCCGTACAAGTCTACGTCAAACATCTTGGCCAATCTCTTGCGCGATTTCCCGGATCACGAGTGGGCAAATAGGCTCACGCACTTTGCCGCTGGCCGCTTGGCCGACGTGTTGACCGGTAAGCAAGACGGTATCAAATTAATTTTCGGAACGGAAGAGGGCCGGCATCTCGTCGCAGGGCTGTACGGAGACTCTCTCCTGAACAAGCTGGCCAATGTTCAGATGCAGGACATTCTGACGAAACTGATCTCCAAGATTCCTAAAGGGCAAGGGCCGATCAAGATCCTCGAGCTCGGAGCTGGCACGGGCGGTACGACCAAAGGTATGGTGCCGCTCCTGGTAAGCCTCGGCGTGCCGGTTGAGTACACATTTACCGATCTTGCCGGATCGTTCGTAGCACAAGCCCGCAAGACCTTCAAGGAGTACCCATTCATGCGCTTCCGCGTGCATAACATTGAGGCCGTCCCTGTCGACGACTTGATTGGAACCCAGCACGTCATCATCGCGTCCAACGCGATCCACGCGACTCACAACCTTGCCACTTCTACTTCGAACATCCGCAAGATGCTGAGGCCGGACGGCTTCTTGATGATGCTAGAGATGACTCAGCCACTCTACTGGGTTGATCTGATTTTTGGCCTCTTCGAAGGATGGTGGCTTTTCGACGATGGTAGGAACCATGCTATTGCCCACGAAACCGTCTGGCAGCGGGAGTTGCATAGGGCTGGGTATGGCCACGTAGACTGGACGGACGGCTACCTTCCTGAGATCAAGATGCAGCGCATCATCATCGCCACGGCGTCCGGTCCTCAGTACGACCGCCGGCCCCTCCCGCCAACAGCATCCAGCTCGGCCCTCCAGCTGTCGCCCACGGCAGCGCATCAAGCGACGATCGAGTCCTACATCGCCGCTCACTCAAGCAACTTCAAGGGCCCGGCACCGCTAGCTAGCTCCTCATTTTCAAGCCTTCCCCAGACGACTGTTCTCCTGACGGGCGCCTCCGGCAGTCTTGGCACCCATCTGGTAGCGCACCTTGCCGCGCTGTCCAATGTGGCCTCCATCATCTGCCTGAACAGGCGCAGCCCGAGCGATCCCGAGGCCAAGCAGCAGCGCGCCATGGAAGAGCGCCGAATTCTGCCCGACGCTGCCCTGCAAGCTAAGTTGCAGGTGCTGCAGACTGACACCAGCAAGCCGCTTCTGGGCCTGTCGGCGAGCGAGTATGAGCGACTTGTCGGGACCGTCACGCACATCATACACAACGCATGGCCCATGTCTGGAAAGAGGCCGCTGGCAGCCATGGACAACCAGTTCACCGTTTTACGTAACCTAGTGGACTTCGCCAACGAGATCGCCATTCGTCACGATGCGTCGTTCAAAGTAGGCTTCCAGTTCATCTCATCCATTGCCGTGGTTGGACACTATCCCCTGCTGCCCGACGGAAGTCGCATCGTGCCAGAGAACCGCATGCACCTCGACGCTGTGTTGCCCAATGGCTACGGCGAGGCCAAATACATCTGTGAGCGCATCCTTGACGAGACGCTGCATAAGTTTCCCGAGCACTTCCGCACCATGAGCGTGCGACTCGGGCAAGTAGGAGGGTCGCGAGTCAGCGGCTACTGGAACCCCATGGAGCACTTGTCGTTCCTCATCAAGTCGTCGCAGACGTTACGCAAGCTGCCTGCGTTCGAGGGCGACCTGTGCTGGACGCCTCTCGAGGACGTCGCGGGAACGCTCGCGGACCTTGTCCTCCGCGCCGACACGCCGCACCCAATCTACCACATCGACAATCCGGTGCGCCAGCCGTGGAGCGAAATGGTCCCGGTGCTTGCCGAGGCGCTCAACATCCCCCCTGAAGGGGTGGTGCCGTTCGAGCAGTGGGTGCGCCAGGTGCGGGCGTTTCCTGGCGCGATGGACGCCGACAACCCGGCGGCGAGATTGGTTGAATTCCTTGACGATAACTTCATGCGAATGTCTTGCGGCGGGTTGATTTTAGACACGAAAAAGTCCTGTGAACATTCACCCACGCTGTCCGCGGTGACCCCAGTGAGCGCAGCCGTTGCTAGGAAATACGTGCAGGCGTGGAAGGATATTGGTTTCTTAAATGAATCTTGATTTACTGCGTATCGGGTGAGAAATATGTTCTACTTGGAGGATGCTTGCTATTTACAGGTTAGATTGTTATAGGTGTTGCGTACAATTTCATCTAGAATAACCGCCGCCACTTTTCTATTTCAGCTGCCGCCACATCGACGGCTTGATTCACACTCTATTCTCTGCATAGTCATGATCGTTATGTAGACGTGGTTTCCAAGCGTCCGGTGTGGTATGGTACACCGGACTTCAGGTACTGAACGAAACCAGTACACACAAACATGCCCTAACACGCGCAACTGGCAAGCGCAATGTCCCCTTGAATCCCCTGTGCATGAGCTGCAAGTATGTTTTGGTGAGACCGGATAATCCTCAACGGCCGAATATACAAAGAAAACGACACTCGACTTATGCCAGATGTGCCAGTGTCGGCAAACTAACGAAACGCTTTGAAGCGGCGCACTTTGGTCGCCGCTGCGTGGTCAAGGGTCGATGCAGACTGAAGCCACAACATCACAGGATGGTTTCTCAATGCGGTGCACGGCATAAGTGAGAACTGTCTGGCCCTGTACAAAAACAAAAATTTCGCATAGTATATTGCTGGGAAGGAAACAATGTCAGATCGACAACATAAATGCTGTAGGAGGGGTTACATCAGCCGGCTTATGCAAATTTATATGACAACGCCACCTCTTTCCCCGCAGCAGCCCTCTTTGAACAGCAGCCGAGGCGCATGCCATGCAGCTCACTGCACTGTCGAATCATCCCAGTTAATGGTGTCCCAATGTGTGCCGAAGGGAGACCAGTCCGTCGTTGTTGGCGCGGGATCCAGACCTAGGAGCCGCAGCCCGTTCTTAGCGAGGCTGTTCACGTTGCACAGACCCTGCAGCGCGGGCTGGATCATGCCCATGAGAGTATCATAGGTTGTGCAGGCCCCATGGTGAGCTTGACAAAACCGCGCGCTTAGCAAGAGCGGGATAGGCGCGAAAGGATGTATCTGTGTGTTCGTTAGACCAATGTTTTGAAACCTGACAGGGACATTCAGTACCTGAAAGTGACTCAAGCGGGTGAGCACAGTGGCGAGGCTTCCGAGTTCACGCGCCGCCTCGAGTGATTGCTGCTTGTACTCGAGCAGCAGCGGCCGCGTCGACTCGCTTGTCACCGTCTCGATTACCTCGTAGAGAATGAGCACCATCATATACGCATTCATGATGACAAACACAAGCATAGGGTTAGGTTCGTCCGACGCCGACACCTGTACTGATAAATACTTGATCTGAACCGCTAGCATCTTGTCTAAGGCTTGGTGGCGGAAGCAAAACTCCTCGCCCGATTTCTCGGCGCTCGGCTGCATCCCAGCTGATTTCTGTCGGTGGATCAGCGTCCGCCCGCAAATCGTCCCTATGATGACCGAGTTGCCGAACGATGATATCGTTAGTTTCATTGGGCTCTCTGGCCCATGATCGGACTCCACGTTGGCCATAGCTTCAGAGAGATACGACATGGTGATTGGCCGACCGCTCATAAAATGAGCGTCTGGCGCGGGAAGACGAGTAGCAATCTAGACCGCCGATAGATGTTAGTCAAAGGTTCTGGCTGTAGCTACGTCATTCCTACCATATGTTCATGGAACGTGAGAGGGAGCCGTTCATTAATCGACGTGAAGCAATCAATCGTATACACGACCCAAAACGTTCGGCGCATCGACTCCGTATTGATCCAATCGCTCGTCATGACGTTTCCACCGTCCACCTCATGCAGCTTCAGAAGCTGCGTCAGCCGGAACGCACGACCCGCACTTACCAACCCCCGCTGGTAATCATCGCTTATGAATTCGTAGATGGAGAGCAGGGCCCAGGCCTGCACCTGTTCAAGACTCCGCTTGCCGCTCTCTGCAGTATCCATATCCAGTGCATCTAAAAGTTGCCGTACCTCCTTGTATAGCTGGTCCCGGATCAGCTGGAACTGGCTAGAAAGCGATGCAGCCAATATCCACATGGTGTATTGTAAGCATATCTGCTGCCTGCTCCTCCCTAGCTGCTTGCTCCATGATAAATATCTAAATTTCTGCATCATAGGACAAAACTGATGGACTCTATCAAAATAAAGCTGGTCTCTGTCAAACGAGAGTTAGCCAGGCTGCCGGAAGCAAGAGAATATTGAACCACATACAGGTCGGTGCACACTAGCGGTGACAGATTGGCTCCAATGGACATTGCATCCTGCAAAGGCGAAATCATGGTGGTGTCGACGTTGATCAGGGGGACTAATGACATTGGTCTAGAGATCGGTGTTGTCGAGACATTGATTTCACTGAAGTCAGACGGCAGTGTTGATTTGAGGGTAGATGTTGAGGCCGAGTTGCGCACGTCAGTGTCCTCGTCGCTCTTGTTCTCGTCCGTCTGCTCGCTATTGCCATTTTCATGGTCATTTAACCGAGCTTCCAAAGCAGCTGAAGTGTTTCCACGGGTTAGCTATGTCGCAACGATGGGCAAAAGCCCGACGTCTTCGTGGCTACCCCTCTCCTTCTCTCCATCTCACTCTGGGAATTGCCGCCACCCCCACCAGCTTGTCTTGTCTTTCTCTGTGTCCAAACTCAAGTCACGAAGCAGACAAGGAGACTAACCAATCTGGCTGCGTAATTCCCGCAAGTGGCCCTTCTTGGGGCCACGGGGGGGGCATGAATTGCGCATGATGCACACGATGCCAGCGTTGAGACAGGCTCCGCACGTTGGCTGCTGGCGGTCGCAGCGACTCTTTTTGCGGCGGCATTCCTCACACTAGACTGGGTCAGCAGGCGAACTTCACTTATAAATGGGGAAGAATGCATCGTGTTGACAGTAACGGGAGGTACAATGGGTGACAGGTCGGATATGGGAAGATTGCCCAGACAGGAGCCGCTGCTTTAATGCGGGACCTGGTGAACAGAACAAATGAGAAGAAAACAGAGAGACAGAAGCAGAAAGAAGGATTGCGAGGCGAACGACTTACAGCGGAGCCAAGCTGTTGTCGTGGCCGAGGAGCGCCTTGCGGAGTGGTTGCTGGCGTTGTAGGGTTATCTGGGGGATAGCTAAAGCTCGACATGTTGGAAGGTCTGTCGTTGGTATGGACACGGCAAAGTAAGGGCGGGAGCAAATATGGATATGGAGGGCTAAGTGAATTGGAGGGTGGGCAAGGAAGCTTAATAGTACGCGGATTGATTGACTTGGTGAGCTTCCTGGATCGGGTAGGGCTGCAGCATTCTATAAATGCTTATCTTAGTCTCCGTATACGCGCTTAGGCTAACCATAGGGGTTGAGATTAGTTCTTACCTTACATTATAAGCGAGGCAAACACCTTTGATACGTATAATATTTAGCAGTATTATTCTTTATAATATAATAGAGAATACTCCTATTTGTCAAGGGCCGGACCTAGGTTTGTTCAACAATAGGAT
>KL660940.1:0-36730 GCA_000732775.1 Stachybotrys chlorohalonatus IBT 40285
GGCCTAATACGCCGATGTAGCCTTACGCAACTCAAAGGGATAGTAGCATACTATTATTGTTTTTAAATTGAAGCTATTTACATAATACTAAGAGTAAATAGACGACGGGCTCGCAGTATCACTTATAGGCGAGACAATGTCGCTTATACTTACGAACTCACCGCTATGCCGAGGCCTATCTGTTGGTGAAAAGTCCAATCGAAGATTACTCTCGTCAATGGTCGAAATTATGTGCCCGCTATCACTTGCTGTTGATCCCCTACGCCCAGGAACTGGTGGTCCCAGGTCACCCACGGCGTTGATAAAACGAGGCCCTTGATACCACCACTGGTCCTCAAAACCATTATCGACGGTCATCAAAGCACTTGCCAATGACTCAATGTCCCTAACCCGAACTTGTTCACGAGCATCATCGCCTCGATGGGAGGGCTCATGCTCGGGGACCGCAGTTCGTCGTGGTGTGAGATTAGATTCACAGTTATTATCAAAATAATCCCAAGCATAGGACCAAAATGGGCCAGAGGTCAGGTTGCTAGCAAGGCTGACTTGGCTTCCCGACGACGCTTTATCAGCGTCGGGGTCTTGACGCGGAACTGGCTTTCGTCTGGGGGGCAGGGCGGTAGCAGCCATAGGTTCGGGTTCGGCGTCCCATGGACTGTCATTGATGGGAGGAGGTGCCGAGCGACCCCGGCTGTGCGAGCTTGGTCTAGCCAAAGATCGGGAATTCCTCCGAACGTCTCCTGGCGCTGTTGTAGGAGGTGGTTGACAAGTTGTTGGTTGTTGAGATTGAGGGACGTAATAGTAATGTTGATAGGGATATTGCTGTAGTTGGTACTGATACAACTGGTATTGTTGTTGTTGTTGGTGTTGTTGTTGTTGTTCTTGTTGTAGCTGTAGTTGCTGTTGCTGCTGCTGCTGCTGCCGAAAATCATTCGGGTCTGCGGGCGTTGCTGGATAGTTGGCATTATTTGGCGGTAGTTGCCGAGGGAAATGTTGATCTCGCTCGCGTAGACCAGGCGACGTATATGTGATCTGGCGGTGCCTGGTGGAACTCCTCGGCGACCATGACACGCCAAACTCAACATGAAAATAAACCTGTGGTCGTACGGTCATGGTGGCGAGGAGCTGCCCAAGCTTCGACAGGCAGCAACTAGGCGGCTGGTTCGCTAGATGATAACACAGCTCCGCTTTCCCGCCTGTAAAAGCATCCGCCTCTGTCGTTTGTAAAGATACTTTGGAGCCGGCAGCTCCTCTTTCCCAACGTCCTGGTTAGACAACCTGAATTTGGATGGTGTTGACGAATTGTTTGCTCTGATCTCCTCCCACAGGACTGTTCCTATCGTATGTCAAAGTGTCCCTGGCTAAGAGAAATGGACGTAAACGTGGCTGCAAATAGTCCGCCAGGAGCACGTGCATGCACCGAGTTGGCGTGGTGGTTCGACGAAAAGATGTTGATCTCAGTGAACAGAGCTCCTCGTTGAGCTGAAACTGGGATGGTGAGAGTGAGCCTCTGATAAACCATAGAACTATAATCGCAGGAGGCGCGGCCGGGGTTCGGTCGGAAAGATGACAGAGATGAAGGTGGACAACGGGTATTGTAAGAAGAATAAGAAATGATGGGTAAGAAGCCGTCTTTGAAGGATTCCAGAAGCCAACAAGCGGAGTACAACAAGGGTTATGAAAATGGGAGGGGGTCCCTCGCAATGGAGAGCTATGCTTCTGTACATCACCGCAGCAGGAGTCAGCAGGGGGGACCAGACAAGGGCAAGCTCTTGGCAATGCAACCGGCCATCAACACCCCGGGGATCATTAGCGTTGGCCAAGCACTTTATACTCCGTACAAGACAGGATCTGTTGCTCGCAGAAGTGGAAGTCGGGGCAGAGCATCTCATACTAGGTTCTTCTAGATTTCTGGCCAAGCAGAAACGGAGCCATGCGCAAACGAGTGCAAAAGACTGGTTGTGGAACGGGCATTATGGGCACATGAGGAAGGAAGATGCCAGGTTCAAACACTAGTACTTTTCCACAGGCCTCGGTACTCCAATTTGGTTCCCTGATGGTGATCCTGGCCACAGAGGAGTGCGCATCGCATGTATCTTTTGTACGAAGCAGGTAGCACCGAGATGCGACTCAGCGCCTTTGCAACCGTGGTTACGGGGCAATGTTACAGTGCCAGCGCTGTGAATTTAGGTGCTTTGCCTTCCATTAGATGAATGCCTCCCACTCCAGGCCCGTCGATGGAAAGATGCGACCAATAATCCGACCCGACGGTGACTTACGTGATCAGGTTTCTATTTCGAGGTCATCGCCACCTTGCATGCCCCCGCAGGCTACCCGACGCGTCGACCCATGAGTAGCAGCCAGGGTCCTGCGCCACCTTGGTTGAGGCACAACCGACAACCGCCTGCCAATTTCATCTTCAGCTATGCATGATCGCAATCGAAGGCTTCATTTCACTTCCCATTCCTGACAAGAGTGATTCCTTATCATGTCGTGTTGAGTGCCTAATGTGAACGAGGTGGAGGTTGTTGAGGGCAAGTGTGACGACGCATCTTCCCAAACTCTTGCGGAGCGAAAAGGAAAAGGCCGAAGTTTTTTTGCTGATACTCCATGGTCAAGAAACGTTGGTGCCTACTAGGGGAGTTCCTTACGGTGGAAATAGTCCTCTGGGCAGGTTGAGCGTCTCCTCTAGTTAAATGTCGTCCGCAGCAAGCCGTAGTCAATGGCAGTAATTGCTTACAAGATGGCTGATTGTTCACTGTGAGCCGAAACCATCATCTTCCGCGCGCTGGACTCGAGATTCGCCTCAGACGCCTTGCTCTTCCCATGACGGGATTGAACAGGCCTCCTAGGTCCCCAACCACACGCCCTGAATCATTGGCCCTGATCTTTAGGCACAACCCATGAAAGCTCCCTAGCTCATGCAAGCTATTCGCGGTTGAAGCAGAAAACTACCGACTGTCCGGTACAGCTCATCTCTCACGATTATCAAGTCTAATTCGGTGGTTAGCCCTTACCAGCCGATAGACTCAAAATGACCCAGCCTTCGAAACCATCCAGCGGTTTTGCTTCTCGCGATGAGGAATGGAAGCCGTGCCCGTGGTTGGTGCCGTTGCTTGGGCGTCCATGTTGCTCGGTTACTTTGTCGCGCCGAAAAGGAATCCATGGTGGCCCCGTTACTACCGGCTATTCTTAGGACTGGACCTTGCCAACGACCCCTTACATCAATTTGCACGATGAACTTTTCCAAGCACATCCAATTCGGCTCTGTCCTCTTTTGGTAAGCGATCAAGATGCCCTTGCGTCAATGCATTACTTATTTCATGCCATTCAACGGCGTCTGCATCAAACACACTCGACAAGACTATCGACAATTATTCGAAGCTATTATTCGGATTCAAAGGACTTTGGCTGGTACCTTGGTTCAGGATCCTCCGCCGGTTGGGCCCCAGCATGGACTGGGCATAGCCAACCATAGAGTTGCTCGGAAGCAACACTACGGAGTGGCTGTCATTCCTGTCACTTGGCAAATGTCGGTCATAACCTCGAAGGGAAAAGCTTACCCGATTTTCTTTTCAACGGACTCTATATTCTGTCGGCGTCCTTGCCCTGCCACTGCAGCAACTCGCATGTCGACCAATCACCATGAACTGGACGCTCGCCCTTGACTTTGGACACGCAGGCTAATAACTATGATGATCCCGCGGGAATTGCCTTATCCGTTGGCATGTTGGCCGCAGGCTGGCTGGCTTCCCAGAAGTTTTCCTCCCCAGCGCCGTTGCGTTTCCCCATCATGCTCCCTATGTCAAAGGGGTCCACCAACGTCAACCAGAACGGTCTCCCGTCTTTGTACCCGCCCCCTTCAACCTCGGTCATACCATCCCGCGCCAAGTATATCTTGTTGCTCTCTGGCAAGTAGCGTCGTGGATGTCGGATATTCCACATTACATTGTTGATGAGCATGAGGCTGGCTTCAAAAACGTAGAAGTACCATTCATATCGGATCATAGGCGAGATGTCCATGGGGTCGAGGTTCGGATCGTTGAATCTGATTTGTGCGATGCCGAAATATTCTGCGATACGGTAAATGGTCCGTACGAGAATCAGTGCCATGCTGATGTATAAAGTCACTAGAGGTGATTTAACACGCCTGTCAAATGGCCCATGCTTCAGACAACTGCGATGAAAAACAGTCGCTAGCAGCACGAAACTCGCTATGACGAAGATCTGGATGAGTAGAGAGGCCTGAGTCAATGAATGACCCATCTCTATCTGATCATCATCCAGTGACTGATTGGCAGAGAGGGACGCACCCCATCCGTTCAATGTTTCGACGACTGCCGAGATGAACCCGAATGTGGTCAGCACGCGACCGGGATGAAGCGGAGATCGATACGGCACGTAATATAGCACACGACCCAAAGTGTGGTAATTCTGCAGTTCCAAGAGTGGTCTAAGTACGGTAAGTTAGCGATGGGCTTCGAGCTGTGTGGACTGACTGGAAGAAAAGCACTACAGCGCGTGGGAACTTACGGCGCAGCATATGTAATGCAGATGCTGGCGATATATACGTTGAGAATATCGTAGTGAAACGATCCGTACACACGCAGCACAAACCCGGCCACGAAGAGAAGGGAACAGAAAGGAAACAACGGCGTCAACAACCAACTCTTGTAACGCCTACTCCAAGTCAGTGGTTGAACAGTTGATGTGACCTTCTGTCACATAGCATGAGCCACTCACCAGCACTGCCACACGTGTGCAAGTCCTGACGCCAGAAACGCTATCGTGAAGAAGATAGCTGCAGGTTGGTTTGGAGCATAGAAGAAGTAGCTCCCGTCGACTGGAGCATGTGGTCAGCCAAGTGTTCATCCCAGGCTGTACATCTTTCATCTCGACATTAAGGTGAGAACGTACCATATCGTCCATCTGACATGCTGAGCACGTTTGCTTCAGAGATATCTTTTACAATGCCTAGGCGGGATGGATCGAGCAAGCAGAAACGAAGTTGTCCGTTTACAATGATGTTGCAACTATCGCGTGCGGAGAACGTGAACGGGCAGTTTGTGTGGTATTATTGACGACTCGCCGACGAATCGTAAGCTCAAGTGAGATGATAGCGAAAGCATTTTGGACTCCAGTCGTCCAAGCTCTCTTATATACTCATACTCAATTCCGAAACGATGCTTGTGTTTCTCACATTTTCCCTACAGTTCCCGAAGTATAATTTGATGCTGGTCGTATTGACCCCATGCAGAAGCCGAAAATCAGTGCCTGGAAATGGCGGCCAATCGCATTGCTTAGTTCGAATACGATGCGGAAGCGAGGAAAGCGAGCAACGCCACACTCCAGCTCCAGGGATATCGCTGGAAGTACCTTCGGCACAATTGCCAGCATTATTTGTGACTGGCGACGCATCACTTGACTTCTTCAGCTAACAAATGGTGCATATCTTCCCTGCTCCTGTCCCGTGGTCGCTAATGAGGTGTGAAGGTTGCTCCTTCGCATTGCTCGCATTGCAGACACAGCCTCACTTGACTAGAAGCAAGATGCCACCTGACGACACCCTGTGTTGTTCATGCTGTGGCTATTGATATGCACAGTCACCCAGATGAGATAAAGTAGCAACGCTCTTCGTGATTCGCCCATTATCCATCCTCTATCCCATCTTGCCATAACTGAGCCCTTTCCCACTATTCGTTCCCTTGATATGATGACATTTCGGTTCATCTTACAACCATGACACATTTATCCTACATATATGCTTTTCCCCTCGGTACAGCCCTACCTTTACAACGCATTATTACTCTCCCGAGCCAACCCCTGATATCTATTATACCGTCAAAATAGCATGGTTTGACTTGATCGCCTCTGCAGGGCGTCAAAAATGTCGGCGATCATAGAGGAGGCTGACCTTGAGCTGCGTCCATATATGGTGTTTCATCGTCACTCCAGTCAGTCAAATCACCCTCTGAATAATCCCACTGCACCGGAATGGTTTCGCCGTCCTCTCCCTGTCCGAAGACCTGACCTCTCCATTCTCCCGCCGTGATTTTGGCGGCCACCTTGAGCATCAAGGTGATGAGATAGTTCGGAGGACCCAGCAGTATCTCGCAAGTCCGGGTGATTATAGCCATCGGGATGCTCTTCACAACACCAATGCCATTATTATACAAACGCGATCGGCTGGGCCCCGAAAGCGTCGGCGTAGCACCGGCTGCTGATGTCACTGGCGACAGTGCACGACCACCTGTCCAGGCCCGCTGCGTGGCATTGTAGCCTCTTATTCCAACTGCAGTTGACGTCCCGGTGCCATTCGGCTGTCTGAAAGCCCACTGATTCTCTCTACCCACTGTGAGCGGTTCGTCGGGTGCTGTAGCTGCACTAGTATCGGACTCGTCCGCCACTTCGTTGGGTGAAGTGATCTCTTGATCATGAATGATAGCGTGTGCAGCTGATATACCATTCAAACCTGGAGCATCAGGTTCGTCGGTACGTGAAGAGTGTGCAGGTAGATTCATGAGGTTAGGCGACGCGGGTGGCGATTGGAGGACAGGCTTGGTATAGGAATGCCAAGATTCCACACTATGAAATGAGTCTTGGGAGCCTGTCGGTGACACATCGGTCTGTTCGTCCGATTCACTGTCACTTGCCGAGATCTTGCAAGACTTGGACACGGTTGTTGTAAGCTTAAGGTCTGGTATTGAGGATAACCGGGGCGACGAATGAAATAGGGCTGTGCGTCTTAGGCGAGCCTTCATTCGACCTCTCTGACTTCCTGCCCCTTCATGCAACTCGTACATCGCGTTCTCTTCGTCTGATGGTGCATCCGTGGCTTCTGAGCTCGAAACGTCGCCGAAAGGTTTATGTACTGTGCCATCGACAACTGGTGCCTGAGTTAGAATCACTGTGCCAGTGTCGGTATGGACGTCAATGTTCGCTTCGCTGTCGGATGGCGAAAGCGAGGTCGGAATGTCCTCTCGCCCTATAGAGGGCTCTGACGTCGGTGACGGAAACGGACGTGGCAGGATGGTATTTGAGGCATTCGATGGCTGTATGTGACAGGTAGGAACAGGCTCGTGGGGCGGCTGCGGTTCGACTTGTACAACAAGCTCTCGTTTTTTGGACAACTTTTCCCACACAGGTATCAATTGGGTCGCCCGCGGACTCTCCACAGGCTCCTTGGGTTGCCTCGCATCCAAGGCGGTGGCAAGCTCCCACCGGATTGGCTCATCTTGAAAAGTGTTGTCCTGAAACGTGTCGTCTGGGATACGGACTGGGCTGACAGAAGCTCGTCTTTGGGACGGAGCTGGTGACGAATCGTTAGTAGGCGATGCTGATCGCCTGTCCATGTTTGGAAGAGACTGCCGGACAGGTCGCCAAGGCTTTTTGACCACTGGCACTTTGGGCGGTTCGGGAAGGACGACGGTAAAGGATCGTTTGAAGGGGCACTTGGTTTTTTCAAACTGTAGGATGCGACCAAGAACCTCCCTGAAGTGCTCGGCGAGTTGGGATTCTTGCGAGTTGTCGACAGGAAGCTCTATTCTCCAATAGTTCGGTCGTCGTATTTGGAGGATGAACCTGCTGTTCATTTCATCTATACACCAGCACTGACTCTTGGGCAAAATAGGCTGAAGGGCCGAGCCGCAGTTGAGAAAGGCGACGGATCCCGGTGCCCGGTAGATGCGAACAGGACCTAAGAAAGTGCTATCAACATCGAAATCTCGTATCGCCGGTGCCGTGCACGAGATAACCTACCGACAGCAATGGTCCGCTCGAGTTGAGACGACCATGATAACGTGCCTGCCTCCTCTTCCTCATTCAACCCGGCGAAATTGCGCGTCGGGCTTGCAGAGAAAGCCCTGCCAGTTGCCGTGAAGGCTATGATCTTCGCATTGGGGTGATAGTACAGTGTCTCGACGAGACTGCCAGAATCACGGGTATCGCGGCGGCGGGCGGGCACATTGATGGGCGCGGTCACAACTCGTCGAGGTGCGGGAAGGCCTCTTGTGAATTCTTGAGGGTGTTCCATCGTTGGGCATCGAATAGCGTCTACCCGCAATGATGATCTCTAGGTCCTTTGGCGCATCGTGGTAGCTATACAAGCCGGATCGCTCCCATGATGATTGCGGTAGTTGCGGATTCGGAGGTTCGATGGCGACACGAGTCAAGGCTGCAGTGACGAGGTGATGGCGATGCGTACTGGGTACGGGTGAGGTTATCCTGCCGCTGTCCAGATGTAGCAACGCGTAGGAAGGGATGAAAAAGGGCCGCGAGGCTTATCGGGGATCACAGCTTGCCGCGGGTTGGTATGAAATGGGGTTGACTCTCGCGTGCGCGAACGTAGTGGGGGTGCCGCTATCATCGCTTCCGTGTCGCGCTGCGCCTACCTAAGGTAGCCGAATGCTGAATGGAGCCTGGTAGCGACTTCTTCCACCTACGTCATCCCAGTAGTCGAGGAAGGCACAGGGAGGACTCCAGCTCAGGCACTCAAAATTCCAATGTGCAAACTTGACTGTGCCACAACGAAACCACATCGAACCCGGCAGTAGAGTGCCCACATTCAATACTCACGTTATCATGTCCACCACGGAACGCCTTCAGGATGAGGCAGACAAGGTCAAGCGGGCCGTGGAGAGGAATGTCGACACGAACAAGCTCAAGGAGAAGTTCGACGTCTCCCACTTCGACGCCAATGCTGTTCTTCGCGGAATGCAGCTCACTCTAGTTGGAGGTGAGTTGTTGCTATGTGGGCAGACCTGAATCTGTCGCTGATATGCTTCCAAGCTCAGAGAGCCTTACAAAATCCCAACATTTTCACCACTGACCACTACCGCCAGGCCGCAATCGCGGTGGCTGCTGGTCTGGGCATCCGAGTCCTTGTTTCGATCCCAGTAAGTTATCATGGATCAAGATACAGGTCGAATCAACTGACCCATTATCACGATAGGTCATTGGAGTCCGTGTTCTCTTGTGGTTTCTCTCATTCTTCATCTCCCTCGATTCTGTGACATGGGATGATTCCATCGTAGAGGGTTTGAACTTCATCGAAGAATATGTCCTTCAAGTTCCATTCTTCCTCATGGCGTTGATGCGCTATCTCGTTCCCACGCTGGATAACCTGTGAGCAACTCTCTCTGAACTACTACTTTCGACGAGCAGTACCGTAGCTAACACCATTCCTTCAGATTCATGCAGTCTCTAGAATGGGTCGATAGAACTTATGTACAGAAACACAAGGCGGACAATCCGGAAAAGCTTCGAGACATGTACTACCCCAATCTCAAGATGTATCGTGTCACCGATGGAAGCACACAATCAGAGAGCACGGCACAAGCGTTGAGCATGTTTTTCTACCGCTTTGCCCGCAAGGGCGGCATTTCTCTCCTGGTCTTTGGCCTCTCCTATCTGCCCTACATTGGCCGCTTCGTGCTGCCGGCTGCAAGTTTCTACACCTTCAATAAGGCAGCTGGGTTGGGCCCGGCAGCGATTGTTTTCGGCACAGGAATCTTCATGCCGCGCAAATATCTTGTCATCTTCATCCAGTCTTACTTCGCCTCTCGAAGCTTGATGAGGGAGCTCCTAGAACCGTACTTTGCTCGAATCCGGTTCACCAAAGAGCAGAAGCGCAATTGGTTCCATAGTCGTGAGGGTGTTCTATTCGGCTTTGGCCTGGGCTTTTACATCCTCATCAGGGTACCTCTTGTTGGCGTTCTCATATATGGAATAGCAGAGGCGTCGACAGCCTATCTCATCACCAAGATCACGGATCCACCTCCCTCGCCGCAGGAGATGCAGGCATTCGCAGCAAGCCAGCAGGTATGGCGGAACAAGCACGAGTTCCTCAGCCTTGAGCTGGTGAACTTGGACAAGATTCACCACCACCAGTCCTCCAAAGCTAATACTTCAGAGTCTCATATTGACTGAAGTGTTCGTAAAGATGTGATTCCCACTGCTGATCACCATATGCTTCGCAGCATGGCTCAGGAACGATAGCAAACGGGCCTATATAACACGTCGAATGGCGCAACTCAAGCTATCTCGCAGAATAAATAGACAAAGTTAAACGCACAACTGTCGAATCAGTAAGGGGTAGGTGTGGATGTTCATTACGTCTTATCAGTTTAGTATATGCAGCATCCCACGTCATGACGCGGGGTCGAGAATCCCCATATGATAAGATGAGAATACACTATAAGAGAGTTAGTCCCGTGGAAGCGTTCCCTCGCCGATATGAGTAAATGTATCACATTCAGCTACTCTTTGCAGTGAGCTGGTACTAAATACAAGAACGACCACCGAAGGAGTCACCTTCGTCTTGTTGCAGTCCAGCACAGCCATTCCCAACAGACTTCATTTCTTGGTGCTTGCTAAAGACTCCTACAATGCCTCCTATCCGTACTGTATGCAAGGTGGATCTTGACAAGCCGGCAGCCGACCAGCCATATCTGCATGTAAGTTTAAGCCTGCCCCCGCTTTCAATGTCCGTGGTCTGATCCAAACGACAGAACCGATGGCACCCTGACAGTAGGTGTGAACGATGACTCTATCACGGGCCTTGCTGAGCAAAATAGTACCCTTTGCGGGCAAGATCAAGGACGGCGAGACAGTAAAGATAGAGTGTGTTGACTGGTCAGTCCGCCTCATACCCGCTGTAGACTCATACTGACTGAATCCGGCATTAGGACTGGTGGTCAGATCAAAAACAACGACTCTGCCGACGATATCCGCCATGTTGATTTGACTAGAGTCCACTATCTCAGTGGACCATTTGAGGTTGAGAGTGCGAAGCCTGGTGACATACTGCTCGTAGAAATCATGGATGTACAGCCATTCCAAGATCACCCATGGGGTTTTACAGGCATCTTCGACCGCAAAAACGGCGGTGGCTTTTTGGACGAGATTTACCCTTCAGCGTATGTGCGGGTACCTGGATAGTTGCTGATACTGACTCGTTTGTACGGCAGAGCTAAAGCTATATGGGACTTTGAAGGCATATACTGCACATCTCGTCATATTCCGCACGTCAAGTTCGCTGGCCTCATCCACCCTGGCATTCTTGGCTGTGCCCCATCCGCCGAGGTCCTGGCGACCTGGAACAACCGCGAGGGAGCCCTAATAGCCGCGAACAAATTGGATCGCGAGGTTGCTCTGCCTCCACTGGCCACCAATGTGCATGCCGGGGCGGCGGACGAGGGGATCAAGAAGAAGGTGGGACATGAAGGTGCTAGAACGATCCCCGGCCGACCCGAGCATGGCGGCAACTGCGATATCAAGAACTTGAGCCGCGGCAGTAAGGTCTATCTGCCGGTTCACGTTGACGGCGCCAAGTTCAGCGTAGGGGATCTACACTTTTCCCGTAAGTCTTGATTTCTGAGGCTGGAATGCAGTTCGCCCCCATTGACTAAACCTACGTAGAGGGCGATGGCGAGATCTCTTTCTGTGGTGCTATTGAGATGGCAGGGGTGATCACCATCAACTTCAAGGTACGTCTTCGAAAGCGACGCAGAGAACCGGCCACAAGATACATGCTAAGAGATGACGCCCTCAGGTCATCAGTAATGGCATGGCGGATCTCGGGCTCAAGTCGCCCATCTACATCCCCGGCCCCGTGGAACCGCAGTTCGGGCCTGGCCGTCACATCTATTTTGAAGGATTCAGCGTTGATTCACACGGCAAGCAACACTACATGGACGTAACCACCGCATATCGTCAGACTAGTTTGAGTAAGTGCTGCTGCCATCAGAGCAAGTTGAAATGCGAACGACTAACGACTGGGCAAAAGGGTGCATCGAGTACCTGAGACGCTTCGGGTACAGTGACTACCAAATCTATTTACTGCTGTCCTGTGCGCCGGTCCAGGGGCATGTTGCTGGGATTGTGGACATACCGAATGCTTGCACGACGCTGGGTCTTCCGATGGACATATTCGACTTTGACATTTCGCCGTCGCAGCCCGCCAAGAAGCAAGATATGGGCAGCTGTGCGTTCGAGTCTGGGGTGAAGGATGGTGTCGTTGAGAATGGCGGTAAGAATAGTGAGCACAGTTTTGGCGGAGGGCTGACGTATAAGAACTCCTCCTAAGTTGAAGATGAGAACCCTTGGACGGGCATGAATACGGAACTGATGTAAGCCGGCCTTGTACTTCTCCAGTCACGAGTAGGATGGTCCTCGAGGTGTATTCCATTCTATCTCAGGGTACATAGTAGTCTCCAATCCAACGTTACCAGTCGGGTATGATGGAGAACTTCCGATGGCCTGTGTCTTCTTGGTGCCGATTCATGTCTGGTAGACCTTGGCCCATGAAGCTACACCCGGGAGCATCGCACTTCCGGAGAGTATTGTCCTCCTCAGTGTCCCTGATCTCACTCAACTGAACGTGTCCGGTCTGCTCTGCATGTTTCCTTCCCTCGAGCTGTCCACTACCGATCCAGTTGCAGCCGGGAACATCACACTTGAGAATCAGGCCTTCGGTGTCGGTGTAGTAGTGTGCCTTGTTGAGGGCGCGCACTAGTTCCTGTGCCTTGTCCAGGACTTCATCATCTGTCGTCAACCACTTGGTGATGTCGGCCTCGGGGGAAGATGATGCAACATCGTAGGGAGGGGCCGTGTAGCCAAAGACAACTCGGTCGTAATGTATGCCTGAATACACCAGTATACATCGTTGGTCTTTATCCTCGCCAAACTTGATCAAGTTTTGAGCCTACAAAAGTCAGCGACGCTGCAGCAGGTTAAGGAGTGGGGCATCGACTAACCTGTACATCGTATGTACATATTTGGATGTTGAAGATATCCGAGAGAATGCTCAACTCGATACCACCACCCCACCGATCGGGGTCCTGGATGCTCCGACAGTATTGACTGGGCGGGCTTCCAAGAACCGCTTCGGTGTAAACATGACTGTTCTTGGAAATGTAATCGGCCATCATGCGGCGCAGATCCTGGGCGGAGTGGTTCTCCTGTACAGCACCGCCGAAAGCCGTGAACAAGCAGCTGTTGTCACTCGGCATCACGCGCAGCACTGAGGATTGTTCTCGGGTTAGCACTTCTAGATGTTTGACCAGGTGTAGACGATGAGCACCCACACAACGTTCCGTCGCGGTCTGGCCAGGGGACGCATATCTCATCTGGACTCTTGCTGGCGGATTCCTTGGGATGACTTATGGGTGCGTCGGCGGAGGGCTGTTGCTTGCTTGCTTCTTCAACCCGAGGAGGCGGAGTCAGAGGCCGAGGTTCGCTGGGGACTATTGTCAAGGTCTCGCCGTGCAGACCAAGGGCCTTTGCGGTGTCATCTTTACGGCTCAGGTCGAGGGTTTGCATGGCCATGGGCGGCCCATACTTGAGAACAAAGTTGGTGACGCCGGATTTGGACTGAAGCTCGGTGAAAAGTGCTTGTACGGTAGCATCATCGGGCAGCTCTAGGATACCTGTCCCGGAAGGGCCCTTGTATCTCGCTCTCATGATGCCGATGCTGGTATCAAACGCTGGAATCTAAAAGCCTCCACCAGGGTTACGAGCAAAAGGCGGGCAGGATCAGAGTCAATCAATCAAGACGAATCCGCCGTCGCAGCAAGCATTTATGATTCGCGATGAAAGACGAAGGATGAAGGGCGGCAGATGGTATTGGAGAGGCAGAAGTCGATATGCCAGTGGACGTAGGCTATGCTCACAAATGCGGAGCACGGTTGGTTCTAGAAGGTAAGGCGAGTCGAGTCGCCTTATGAAGAGCACGACTCCCCCATTGAAGATGTCGCAGCGCGTGATGGGAACACGGGCGGCATGCGCGCTGCAAGACGACGGATGAGCGGAATACGATACATGATCTACGATGAATGAATGTTCCAAAAAAGGCACCAGAAAGAACTTGTCATTCATCGACCTAAACATACATGATGCCGGCATGAAACATAGCACATCGCCAACGCTTGCATCACACAAACAAAGCCTCCTAGTCTGCGACTACCTTTGCTGCCTGCCTGCCTTGGGTTCTGATTTAAACACAATCCGATTATGGACCGGTGTCCCATGTGCCAATGGCCGTGAGGATTTGTAGGTGAAGGAACTTGCCGATATGCAGATACTCGGTACCTGAGCATCTACGTGACCCGATACCTCAGTAGGCATTTGCCTAGGTACTGCCTGAACAGCCCGGGGACACCTAATCACCTCTATTCAGCATGGGCACCTATGCTGGTAGGTCTCGGAACGGGAGCACCGTTGGCGGCGCACTTGAAGGAGGCACGCGTTGCCTGAAGTGCTCCTACAGTAGAAATTGGTGCCTTGTCCTCCCACAGGCCAGTGGCCCCACATTCCAATTGAAGGTTCACCAGGAGCCAGGTGTACTACTAGGTACGGTGCTTGGGTACGTACCTTGAAGCTTCTGACCCATAACCGTCACCAAAAAACATCCACTTCAACACCGCGACACGACATTGACCCGCGCTCAGCATTGAAGCGAAGACGGCCGCTCGGGGCATTGTGCGCATCGCGTTGCTTTCCGCGCCGCTTACCTCGCGCTCCGTGCGCTAAGCATCATGTCGACCAGGCGATCGAACGCGTCCGAGGTGCGCAATTCCATCGAAGCCAAGGGCGCCAATGAAGATGTCGAGATGAAGGACGCCTCTGACGAATCCGGCTCCGACGCCGAGGGAGAGTCGGTCGACGGAGGCAGCCGTGACATGTACCATACAATCCAGAAACTTTCGACGTACCTATGCAGCGTGCATGAACAGTAATTGCTTCCACGCATTGCCTCTTCGAGAACACCCACTGACCAAGATACCCCAGCGGCGAGGAGCTCGCAGCCGGCTTCCAGCGCATTCCCAACAGGCGCGTTCTGCCCGATTACTTCGAGGTCATTGCGGAACCCATCGCTTTCAGTACCATTCGTGTACGTCTTGCAATCGAGTGCGCATCGGTCGGCTCATGCGGAACTAACTGCCACGACAGGGCAAAATCCAGAAGAAGCAGTACGGTTCCTTCGCCGAATTCGTCAAGGATGTCGCCCAAATCTGCCATAATGCCCAAGTCTACAATCGACCTTCGGCCCCCATCTTTGGAGCCGCAGAGCGCTTAAGAGACATCTTTCGCGCCGAGCTCCAGAAGCTCGTGGACAAGGGAGAAGTTTCAGCCGACGACACGAAGCTACCTGATCTAGGAGAGCTACCGCCCGCTGAAGACTCTCCGCCGCCTGGATCTGAGGATGAGGAGGGCGAAGACGACGACGATCTTGAAGAAGACGACGACGATGACGACGACGACGACGATGACGACGATGACGACGACGAAGGCGGACGCCGCAAGAGAAGACGCCGCGGGCGTCCCTCGCTCTCCGGGCGCAGTCGGGATGATGACAAGGACGACGACGCCCACAAAAAGCGAGGGCGGCCACCAATGGTTCTTACGCCGATGGAGGCGCGCATCACATCCCTTTTCAAAGGCCTGAGGAAGTTCAAGGACGATGACGGTCACCTGCTCATCCTGCCCTTCGAGAAGCTGCCGGACAAGGCCGCTGTGCCGGACTATTACCAGGTCATCACGAATCCTTTGGCGCTAGATCACATCAAGAAGAAGGCGAAACGAAAGAAGTACCACACCATCGACCAAGTTCTGTCGGACATTGACCTCATGTTCGAGAACGCGAAGCGCTACAACGAGGATGAAAGCCCCGTGTATCAAGCTGCCGTGGAGTTGCAAAAACAGGCGCGTATCCTGGCAGAACAAGAGAAGGCAAGACCAGATGACGATTTCCGCGATGAGGATGGCAAGCTCCCGCTCGCCGGCATTGAATACAATGGTCAAACCTGGAGAGTTGGTATGTCGCACCACCCTAGCCCCAAGCTCAGCCCCGGTCGAGCTGCGAAATGTTGTTTCTTGCTGCTGACGCTTTGCAGGCGATTGGGTTCATATCCGCAATGCCAACGATCTTGCAAAGCCTATCGTCGCGCAGATATATCGGACTTGGCAGGATCGAGACGGGCAGAAATGGATCAACGCCTGCTGGTACTATCGTCCAGAACAGACGGTGCACCGGTTCGAGAAGCACTTCTTCAAGCACGAGGTGGTCAAGACCGGGCAGTATCGTGACCACCCGATAGAGGACGTTCTGGATCGTTGCTTCGTCATGTTCATAACGCGCTTCAACAAGGGACGTCCTCGCGGGTTCCCCCCCGACAAGGATGTGTACGTGTGCGAGTCGCGTTACAACGAGGAGAAGTTCAGGTTCGCAAAGATCAAGACGTGGGCGAGCTGCGTTCCCGACGAGGTGCGCGAGAGGGACTATGAAATGGATCTGTTCGATGCGCCGCGGCGCATGAGGAAAGTTCCAAGTCCAATAAAGCATTTGCTACGGGAAGACGCCAAAGAGACGGACGAGCTGCCAAAGCCGACCTGGGGCAACCCCAACGCACCACCCATAGTCGGCGCCGTGCACCGTCGACCACGCGAAGCCAATGTAAGCCAGCCATCATCTCTTTGTTGTTGCGTGTTCCTTGAGGATGCCGCTGCATGGCCTGTGACCCTGGCACTTGCCATGCCATCATGCTCAGGTCCTTCGTTACGTTGCTGTTGCTGTTGCCGCAGCAGTGGGAGGTTTTGTGCTAAGCTCTCGGCCTGTGCACATCGACGACATCTGTGCCTCAGGCTGACCCGCACCCGGGCCACGATTATCATCCGTATCTTATCGACGGCGCCCCTTGTTTCGAGGGAGGGGAGAAACTTTTTGCTAATTTCTTCTCCAGGAATCACCACCGCCCGAGCCCACTCCTCCACCCCCGGTTCTGCCGCCCGCCCCAGTCCAAACGGCCCCTCTGCTCCACGACTCGGCTCGTCGTCCGTCGATGCTCTCGGCGTCGTCTGATCTCTCCGGTCGCGCCGGCCCCGCACCGTATCCCGGCATGGCCCCATCGCCATCCCCGGTTCCCTACAACGCCCACATGACGCCTCACTTCCAGCCAGCAACTCCGGGCGCTGCCGGGAGCCCCATGCACCAAACGCCCGTTCCTCTCCCGCACCCTTCCCAGCACGTCGTGCCGCCTCCACAGATGCCGCTGCAGACGGTTCCATACCAGCCTGCCCACTCTCAGCAGCAGCCACCCCACCATCAAATGCACCACCAACAACCACATCACCAGCAAGCCCGCTTCGCCCAGAATTTGACGCCGGGCTACCCCCCGACGCCTGGGCAGCCCATTCAGCAGCCCATGGCCAATCACATGGCACCCAACTATGGACAGGTCCCTGTGTCACCAGCAGCTGTGCGAAATCAGATGACCCCCATGCCCATGCCTGCCATGCCGCATGGAAACGCCTACAACCCTCCCCGTCCGCCTGAGGTCTACACCTTGCCTGATAATCTGAATGATGCATTGCCGCCCGACATCAGACATGGCTTCCAGCACGATGAAGCCGGCAGGGTCCTTTTCTTTACTGCGCCGCCCTTGGAGCGCCCTCATAAGGGTCTATCCGCTACCAGCGCTGGCCTTGGCCATAGTGTCAAATACCTCGCTGGCCGGGAAGAGTGGCTTGCTTCGCGCGAGAGAAAGCGAAAGGAGCGCGACGAGAGGGAAACACTGTCGTCACACAAACGATCCGCATCTGCAGAGGCCGAGACCGAGGCGTCGATTGGAGACTTTGTCAACCAGGCTGTAGGAGCTATGGACCGATGGTTTGAGCGCTTTGACCAGGATACACGGCAATGGGAGAAGGATACGGGTCTCGCCGGATGGCGCGAAGCCCGTGCCGAGGATGGACATAGAGTGGCTTGAGCCGAGATGTCCCTTCATATCTCGTCTTTATGCTTTGGGTAATTGGACGGTGTTAGTGGCGGATAAGGGAGTTGTGATCACCAACCGGGTTAGTATACCATGTGTCCAGCTGGATTCTTTGGAAGCCGTTTAGGACAAAACAGTGTTTTTAGGGCTATTACTACAGTCAACAACCATGATTAACAGGAAAGGAGCTGCTTTCCAGGCTTTTTCCCGAGGATATTGCAAGTCCTTATAAACTCGTGATATTGTCCGGTGACACTGGGACAATAGGCACAATAAAATTGAGAACAGGGAACATTGATATTCGAAGAAACAGGGCTACAAAGATACAGCATCGGTATTGTACAATCTCAGCATGATTGCTCGACTGTGTGCATGCGCAAATCCTATCCCAGGCTTTGCTCGCCGGTCTCATCTTGTTTCATATGTTGCTCATATCATCGTCTTTGCCCTCGTCCTCAGCCCGGTTTGGAGGCCTAGAGACCGACCTCCGCCCGCTAAACTGGGACACAGCGCTTCTGCCACTCAGCATGTTCTGGATATTCAGCCTCGTGCCCCAGACCATCGACTCCGTGAAACCCTCCTTCCTCACCACGCTATTGATGCCGTACGTGTTCGCATCCGTGTCCCCCCTCATCAGACCCCTGGGCTTGTGGTGAAATATCATGGTCGGGTTGACGCTCACGCGTCGCGGCCCGTGGTTTGCCTTTGTCTGCTTCATGGGGAAGCCCCGCACGGAGTCCTGGCATACGTTCGACAAGCTGCAGTGGAAGTTCATGTGCAGCCCGTCGACGCCCATGACGTACAGCAGCTTCCGCGCGGCTTCCTGCGTGACGGCGTAGGCGAATGAGCACGACGGCGCGGCTAATCGGTGGATGAAGCGCGTCTGAGGCTCCCACTCTAGCCAGTTTATGCGGTCGGACAGCTTGTGGAGTGGGCGGGACCGTGGGATCGTTGGGGATGATGTACTTGGCCGATGTGCGGGACTTTGCGGCCTCGTCTAGGTCTTGGTTCTGGTACAGTGTTTCGGAAAACCGGTCACCACAATGGCCCAGCCAAAGAATGTCCAACTCGTCTCCGTACGGAGAGTGTGCGGTGTCTGACAACTCTTGAAAAAGCACGCTGCGAGCCCCGAACGCCACATCCTAGAGCTAGTTTTTTATGTTGACGTCCCAGTCCACATCATCTTCCAATATCAGGGCAGAGGAGAGACCCAGCTCAACGACTCTGAATTTAGTCGTAAGAGCTTGCTGAGCATAGGGCAGGGTATGAAGTGCGTTTGCTATTCACTTTCTTATGGCATTCATATGTCCTCTCCAGTTGCCGAGGAAGTTGCCCTCAGTTTTCCCTAGGTCAACACCAAAAGGTACTGCTTTCAGGGAGATCTCATCCGACTTCACGCCGTCAATCCAGTCAATGTCGAACCCCATCAAGGCTGCCATCAATGTCAACGCATCCCTCTTGTCTGATCTTTTGGGCAGGCTAACAACAAACCCTTTCTCGAAACCAAGGGTTTCATTGGCGACGTGTTCAATCCCTCCATTCTCTGGCGGCAGCACTAGCTTCGACAGAGCACCTGGTTCTGACTCAATCTCGAGTGACTCATGGTGTTCTATTACCTTGTCCCGTACTGGTCGTGCTTACGCTAGAGTAAACGGAACATCCCCCTGTTGGGAGACCAGAGCACTCAGAAGGTATAATGTGATTCCCAACACCATGAAGATTACCAGCTTAGTATTCCGAGGATACTTCAGTAATGAGTGTTTCATGCTAGGCCGCTACATTTTGATTGGCTATGCGGTTCAGGGACCTGTAGAATTAATGGCAACTCCGCATTCGTGATAGGCATCGCACAATTTGGCGCCACGCGCTCACGATACCGCACGTTCCATGAGCAGACTGACATGAATCGCCAAGTGTATGGTTTTTCAAGAGCGCCAAGGGCCTTGCCAGACTCAGGCCGCCAGGACAATTCAGGCAAACAAGTTGGTGTAGGTCTTCTTAACAGTGCAACCTTAGTATCCTTGATTTTGACCTCACAACAGCCAAAGAGGTTGATTCGTTGTGTCCTTAAAATATTGTCGATTGTCCTATGCAGCCTGCATATAACGCTTGCAGTGTCAGGGCGAGGAAAACCCCATGCCCCGGGTGTTGTCGCCCGCGTTGATTTCGGGTTCATGGAGATCCAAGTCAAATGGTATCAATGCTGTGCTGTGAGCGGCTAGCCAATCACCGGTGCATGTCGTGAGCTGCAAGCATGGAACCACGACCATTCTTTTGCCCTCCCGGGGCTGTGGGACGGCATTCCCTGCGAGAGGGTTGTCAATGCCATGCGTTTACGTGATGTCGGTGACGCTCGGTTGACAGGCGCATTGAGGACTGAACCATGGGCATTCCGCGCGCAAGACGTTGTGTTTGTCGCACATGATCTAGGTGCTAAGGGCATCCCGCTCGCGGCCGTGACCCAATTTATGCATGGTCCACTCATATACCGCCCATTGAACAGCATTGACAACGAAAGCCCGAACGCTGCATACCGTCAGACCACGGAAGAAGGGCCGGATACCCCCTTCTTTGAAGACGTCCGATGCGATTTGCATCGCTCCGGCCCTTGGATGCAAAGAGTTCGTCATTTCCGGTTGTGTCTGCACACGGGTTTTCACAACATCGAGTGGGAACACGCTCGCCCAAGTCACGACACCGGCCAGCCCTCCGCACGCAAGGACCTTGAGGGTTTCGTGGTGCGGCGATGGACCGTTCTCGGGGCAAGGCCAGTACCTCGTGGCCAATTCATAGGACCAAAAGTAGAAGCCATATCCAATACTGTCACGTAGAGCCGTAACCGCGCCGCCGAAGTAGAAGCCCCTGATCCCTTCGGTTCGCCAAACCCGCTGGGCAATGGTCCAGCTGGACCTGGAAGCGGCCGATAACTGCGCACGGCACTTGACCAGCTCGGTCGGAGTGCTCACAGCCCAAGTCGCTAGTCCCCCAAGGGCTCCTGCACCCCACGTTGCCCACAGGCTGTCTTTGGTGGACAAGGCCCGGTTCAGCGCATATTGGGAGCGGTTGTAGGTGACGAAGAGAAGAGAGTTTAGGGCACCGTAGCCGAGTATCGGGGCCGCTGTTCCCTTGATCAGGTTAGACGGGGTCTGAAACCTCGCTTCAACTCCTTGGGGACCGCCGGACGCCTGCAGCCGGACCTTGACGACGTCTAGCGGGTTGCCAATGGCGATGCCCACGGCCCCGCTCAGGTAACCGGCCCAGAAGTCTGCAGACATGACAGCTTTTCTGCTGCGTGCTTTGGCGATCGGGAGCACTTTTGATGGTTTGTGACCGGATGCGGTGATGCTGAAGCCGAATGAAGAAGCCAGGTTTTTCTACTCATCCTCCACTTGATACTTATCATGGTAGCTTGATGCACATGTATGTGCAAGTGGAGCAGCCTGCCCTTGGTGTCTAACAGCGATTCCCCTTTCCAAGGGACGCAGCACCTCGCCAGTGGCGAGGTGTGCCATCCTGATAAGCTTGTCAACTCCTTGAAATAAAGTGAGAGAATGTGCGGGCAACGGTTATCATGTGAAAAAGATAGTTCAGTTTACTCGTGCCTGCGCACCTCACCATCATAGTTTATTGTAAGTTGTATAGGGTAGTCTCCCGGTGTAGACCAGTAGCTCCAAGATCGTGGCAAAGGTGACAAGTAGACTCACGTGATGTCGCGAAATGAGTCGCGCGTCTTGTCGCGCTCCACTTGGGCCAAGTCAACAAGCTTAGTCCAAACCGCGTAGATTAGGCAGTACTTTGCCACTTCAATCTCGACTTGAACGTTGACATCCTCTGTGTGCTTTCGTCTGGACTTGGTGACGGGCAAGCCTTCGTCGCAATGTGAGTGCCATTACTTTTCGTTACTGTATCCGTGCTGATGATGAGCAGGTCTGCCTTGGTATCGACGCCCCTCGCTAGTAAGGCGAATCGTGGTGCACGGCCGACGCCTTCCACCGATTCCGCCAGCAAGCTCGTCAGACCCTTCAAGTGCCCAGGCTCAGCAAATAGAAGACAGGTGGACGATCGCCCGGCTCGGAAAAGAAGAAAGGTCGACTACAAAGGCGCAGACGGTGACGCAGACGAAGATAAACCATACTCTAACGACGATCGACTGGCATTGGCCACGCGAGATGCCAATCGCTTCCCCGTTTTCCAAGCCAAAGACAAGACCACCGTCTTTCGGAAGGCATTTTCTGTTCCGCTGAAAGACAAGAATACCGGCGCCTACAACCCCAATCGACCACCACCTACACTGGGCCTGAGGCAGGGCGCCATTTTTACTCCAAGGCCATTGCACGACCCGAGCGGCGAATTTGCCATTGTTCTCTATGACCCGACCATCGACGACAAGGCAGCAGTACTACCGGATGAACAGAGCACCGAGAAAAAGCTGGAGCCGCCACCAGCCAAGATTGACGCGCCACTAATGCACAAGAGCTTAGCCGAGATCCTGGGAATCAAGAAGAAGGTCGAAAACGATCATCCGAGAGTGCCTGTCGTCATCGATCCGAGACTGGCAAAGGTCCTACGACCTCATCAGGTCGAGGGTGTCAAATTCATGTACAAATGCGTGACAGGTATGATCGACAGCAAGGCGAACGGTTGCATCATGGCCGACGAAATGGGGTTGGGGAAGACATTGCAGTGCATCACCCTCCTGTGGACGCTGCTGAAGCAATCACCCGATGCTGGAAAACCGACCTGCCAGAAAGCCATTGTTGTTTGCCCTGCCAGTCTTGTCAAGAATTGGGCCAACGAACTCGTCAAATGGCTTGGTGCTAACGCCATCAATCCGTTTGCCATCGATGGCAAGGCCTCGAAAGAGGAGCTTACCAGACAATTGAGACAATGGGCCATGGCCAGCGGCCGGGCGGTCACACGCCCTGTGATTATTGTCTCATATGAGACCTTGCGCCTGAATGTGGAAGAGCTCAAGCACACCAAGATTGGCCTATTATTTTGCGACGAGGGTCATCGGTTGAAGAATGGTGACAGCAATACGTTCAATGCCCTAAATAACCTCAACGTCTCTCGTCGAGTCATTCTAACAGGAACGCCTATCCAGAACGATCTCACAGAGTATTTCTCACTTACCAGCTTTGCTAATCCGGACCTGCTCGGATCACGACTCGAGTTCCGAAAAAGGTTTGAGCTGCCTATCCTCCGCGGACGCGATGCGGCCGCCTCAGAAGCCGATCGCGAGCGAGGCGACCAGTGTACAGCCGAACTACTTGGCATCGTCAACAAGTTTCTGATTCGTCGGACCAACGACCTTTTGTCCAAATATCTCCCGGTCAAGTACGAGCATGTTGTCTTCTGCAACCTTGCGCCATTCCAACTTGACTTGTACAATTATTTCATCACGAGTCCAGATATCAAGGCGCTTCTCCGAGGCAAAGGAAGCCAGCCATTGAAGGCCATCAACATCCTCAAGAAGCTGTGCAACCATCCCGATCTTCTCACTCTGTCCGAAGATCTTCCCGGGTCTGAAAAGTGCTTCCCCGAGGACTACGTCCCGAAGGAAGCCCGTGGCCGGGACCGCGAGGTCAAGCCTTGGTATTCTGGGAAGATGCAGGTGCTGGACCGCATGCTGGCGCGTATTCGCCAGGACACCAACGACAAGATTGTGCTCATCAGCAATTACACTTCGACCCTAGATCTGTTTGAGCGTCTTTGCCGTTCTCGCCAGTACGGCTGTCTGCGACTTGATGGTACAATGAACGTCAGCAAGCGACAGAAACTCGTTGACCGTTTCAACGATCCTGAAGGCGAGGAATTCGTGTTCCTACTCAGTAGTAAGGCCGGTGGTTGTGGTATCAATCTTATCGGTGCTAATCGACTGGTTCTTTTCGACCCTGACTGGAATCCTGCCGCCGACCAGCAGGCTCTCGCACGAGTCTGGCGAGACGGACAGAAGAAGGATTGCTTCGTCTATCGCTTCATCGCAACGGGAACCATCGAGGAGAAGATATTCCAGCGCCAGTCGCACAAGCAGAGCTTGTCATCCTGCGTAGTCGACTCAGCCGAAGATGTTGAGCGCCATTTCTCGCTCGACAGCCTTCGTGAGCTTTTCCAGTATCGCCCTGGTACCACCAGCGACACGCACGACACGTTCAAGTGCAAACGTTGCAAGCCCGACGGAAAGCAGTACCTCAAATCGCCCGCCATGCTATATGGAGACACGAGTACTTGGAACCATTTCGTCAACAGCGGTCTCAAGCCCATCCAAGACCTGCTACTAAGACAGGAAGCGGAGGAGACTGAAGTGTCTGCTGTCTTCCAGTATATTTCGCATTAAAGGGGTTGCTTTGCAAAACTATGCGTAGAGGCTTGGCGTGAGGATGGGATTATAGAATTATGTTGGTACTGGCGTCTGGTGAAGGTCTGTTATTGGGACATTGCAACTAGACGATGTCGCTTTGCTGGAGAAGTTGTGGAGATACTTTAAATGAATGATGACCAGAGCGAAAGTTTCAAAAAGCCCGAATATGAATGTCGATGAGATCGGGGCGGTATGAACAACATATATTTCCAAAAATATACTACAAGGTCAAACCAACATGAACGGGGCATGGCCAACGCTCTCCCACGTGTCGTTGTGCAGCTTGATGGTTACGTGGCTGAAGATATTCCCTCCTAGAGAGGTAGCTATACGCTTGAACACGTGCAAGCACAAGCATCAAGCGTTAGTGCTCGCAAACACATGTCTTCCTGGCACACTGTACGTGGTGACTTTGACACCATCACGAGGTAGTGGCCAACGATGCAGCTACGAGGTGATAGGACGGACCTTGATGTATCATCGTGGGTGTCGTGGTGAGGAACCTTATCGAAGCGAGTCAATAGGTATTTCTCATGAAGAAAAGGTCAGCGCGTATTGACATGTGCTTCAAAAACCCAGGGTGCTGCAATCTCATCTCATGATCGTGCTCTTGGGCCGGGTCGCAGCCCCATGAAGGAGTGCAAACCCTCCAGTTGCTTAGAGAACTGTAAATACAATACAGGCCTCGAAATTCTTCGATGGACATAATAATAATAATATATATGGATGTGAGTCGAGATCGAGCATGAACATCGTAGGTGATTGAGACGAGGCGGCTCATTTGACCTAAGATGAGTGAAACAGTGCAAAGAGGATATCCACACGGTGCAGACGCCACATCTTAAACACATCGCAACCAACGAAATCTCCACTACCCCAAATTCTCCAGCACAACACCACGGCTTCACCTCCCTCTCACCAGCCCCCGTCTCCGCCCATCATGCCGGCAAACCCCAAGCGCGAGACGCACCCCGAATTCGCGGCCTACTACCTCCAGCGCGCCACGCAGGAGCTCGCCGACGACCTGGAGAAGGTGCGCACGGCCGAGGACTTCAAGGCCGACTCGGTCCCGGCGCTGGTCCACGCGCTGCAGCAGGGCGCCGTGCAGTTCTCCGTGGAGGACCAGAAACGCCTTGTTGCGGGGCTGGGCAGGGCGGGCAAGGCGTGAGCGGCTCTTGCTGGCAGAAGGGGGTTTAGGCAAGATGGATATCATTTTGGCTGCCTCAGGGGTTCAGCTTGCAGACTTTTCTGGGCACGGAACCCGAGTCTCTGGAGGCTGGGCCTAAGACCGAGCTCGACCGTGTGTCTGGTCCATCGGCATCACGGTGAAATCGGATGAGCTGCCGCCTCGGGTGGAATGTTGCCTTATTGCAAAACCCATTGTTTGCCAGGCTCCTGCAGGCGGCGATGAATCGAAACACAGGTAGCCATCGAGACCTTGACGAGAGGCGTCTATCGAGCACTTTTGATCTTGCAGGCGATGCAATATTACACGCTATGTATATTCAATAGCACAGCTAGTCTATTTGAGATGGAGAAGGTATCACAGGCACACCCGATCAACCCACCATCCAATTCATGCAGGGTATCATCAATAAAAGAAGGGTATTCGTGCGCCAAACCATGCAGGCCCTCCCAAGCGCCCAGTATCCATTACATCCGCTCCCCGCTGTCATCCAAGCCCATTCTTGCTCATTCTTGTTCCCATCTAATCATCAATACTTGGCCTCAAAGCGCTCCTTTCTCGTGGCCCATCCTTTCAGAGCGAGCACGAGCACCTCCCAGGCCATAATGAGGCCGACCATGCCCATGGTGACCGTGAACATGAACATGGCATCGAGGTCATAGTGAATCATTCCCTCGATTGTATCGCTGCTCTGCGCAGAGTGTCAGTTCTGAACTGCCTCTACGTGAATGGCTGCAGGGGCTGTAACTTACACTCGCCATAAAGACAATGCCACCAGAGATCAGGCCAAAAGCGGCCAGTAGCTCCGTAGGCGGGCGCGACGGAAGGTTAGACTTGGGCGGCTTAAGGTAAATGAGCACGTAGGTGAAGGCCCGCGCTAAGGACGCGCAGAGCAGCAGGTTCCCCCACTGTTTGTGCACCATGGCCGAGATGGCGGCAGCCTGGTGATGGGAGCCCATCATGGTCCCAAGTAACATGATGACCAACGCCGGAATAGGATTAATTGAGAATTCGTACGACTCGGGGGGCTCAAGGCCTTCGCGTTCCACGTCCGAATACGCGTGATCCTGGACCGTCTGTACCACAGGCGCGTTGAGCAGATCTCTGATCCAAGTTGACTCAATTAGCATGCCCGACTGTTGCCCGTTAGCGTTCGGTTCATGACGAGAAGATGGATTCGACCTACAAGACCGCCACCGATAAACAGGACCGTAATGGCAATATGCTCCAGGTCTTGAGCGCTCCACGCACTGTCCGTGGAGCCCAAGTGCTCAAGGAAGATGTTGGACGCGCCATAGACAAAGATGAGAGCGCTTTCCACGAACTCGGCCGATGGGCGCCACTTATGCGTCGTCTTTGGGCGGGCATTCCAAGCCCACCCCAGCTCCGCGAAACTGCCCGACCAACGACCCAGGGTGAAGAGCCCAAGCCAAAAGAAGACGCCACCCTTGATCCAATGAGCCAGCCCACTGAATATTTCGTGTCCCTCCTGGAATCGAGTTAGCCAAGCGCTAGGAGAGGACCGATGAATGATATCATATCAGCACGTACGAAGAATCTGGCGTAGGTAACAATGCCAGTGAGGACAGCGATGAACCCGAAAGGCAAGATGATGCGATCGACAAGCTTGTAGCTCAAATCCAGGTACCTCCAAACCCCTGACGAAACAAATTTGGCCGCCCCAAGAGCAAACCTTCCCTTTGCGGGCGGGTCGGATAGGGACAACTCCTCCAGGTCGTCTTCATCGTACTCCTTGTGATGGCCATGCGCGTGCGCCTGAGCCTCACCAGGCTCCGCCAAAGTAGACACGGAATTGCTGCGGAGAGATTCGGTAGTAGGCTCGGTGCCCTGGCCGCTGTCATCCGACAGGCGGTATCCGTCGCTGGAAAAGAACTGATGCGCCTCGGCGCTGGCGGGGATGAAAGCATGCGCCTCGGCGCTGTGCCGGACCTTTTTCGCCTTCACGGCCCCGGCAATCCATCCTACCAGACCTACGAGGGTTTGCGCTGATACGACCCAAGTAACGATCCACCCGATATGGTGGTGGGCGTTGCCGGGGTAGAGGTCGGGCGTCTTGGAGTTGTAGATTGTTACCAGGAGAATCGAGAGCGCATTGGTGGCCAAGAACACAAACTGAACCCCCAGAGTGTACCGTGAGCGCGCCAAGGAGAACATGACCGCTGTAGACACCAGTTAGCCGTGCCGTCCCATACGTAATGTCCTCAGTCTGCCGACTCAGGCACCGCGTCACCCCTGCAGCACTGGAAATTTGGCTGTCTTTGGCATCCAGATTGAGGCAGAAATTAATCGGTCTCTTGGCGACGCGAGCCCAGCCCCTCTTGACTCCCCAAGCATCCGGGCCCTTGCACAATTCTCTTCGCCTCCTGCCGTCTGCTGTGCGTTTTTAGGCCGGTCAGACGGGCATTGGGGAGCCGTCCTTCTCGGGCAGCGTTCTGTTTGACGCACGGGCGACGGCGACAACCGCCTCCACGTCCTCGTCCTGAAATCTCGGTGCAAGAAAGAATTGGTATACAGCAAGTGGAACTCACCAATGGGAAGAACAAAGACCCAGGCTATCGTCATCAATACGATATGGGCATATATGAGGCCGGCGAAATCTGGCAGGGCAAAGTAGGTCATCGGATAGTCCGAATCATCGTGGGAGTGCTCGGCGGCGGCCTCGCCATGGTGGTGGTCGTGGTGATCGCCATCTGCCAGAACAAAGGGCAGAGCAACGAACAAGCCCAGGGCCACACGGCCGGCTGTAGAAGAAGCGGCACCCAGCTGCATGGGGGAGCGAACAGTAATACCCGGCGCCGACGAAAAAGACCTTGCTCAACAATTTGGTGCGTGTTGATCTGGAAGTACGGATGGAGATGTTCTTTCTGGTGTTGCTGTGCCCGGCCTGGCAGGGGCAGAGTTGACTTATAAGAGTGCGAGTAGTCAAGGCCCTGTGAAGGGGAAGAAGGATGGAGGGCTTAAAGCTTTCAAGTGCGGTAGCTGAGCCAACCCGTGCACCGACAAGGAGTTAAAAGTGAAATTGTTCCGAAGGGGTGGAGCTTGCAACCACCCTGAGGCTTGGCCAAGGAGAAGAGACCAGAGGAGGATTCTACGGAAGACGGCAAAGGAGGGCTCAAGCTAGGCTGGGTGTGACGAAACACGGCTGTCCGAGATCTTACTTATACTTATGCCTAGATAGGCGGCGGGCAAACAAAGCGAGACGGAGCGGAGGACCGGGTTTTACGGAGCATTCAGGCAGCCCTGTTGGGAGGCTAGGTGCTGAGAATTATTTGAAGTAATCGACTCAGATGAGGAAGCACAAGGGAAGGGCATGAGTTACTAATGCGATCTGTGAGGTCTTGTAAGTGACAAGTCGGGTCGGGGGATGCTAAGGGCCGGCCAAACTGGGGCAGCGGGATCTGGTCGTCACGGTCATGTCATCTTGGCATGGTAGCATCGCAAGTCAGCTGTTTCTCTTGGTTTCTTCTGCGGTTCCGTCTCCGTTACTCGCTACCGCTTGAGGACCATGACTGCCCGAAGCTTCCGGCCGCGTCTCTCAAAAGAGGCTGTCACCTCAAAAGGCCCACCGGAGGTTGGGGCTGTTCCAGGATGGGCCATGGGCTTGGCGTCAAGGTACCTGACCCAAGCTGCCGCCGCACCTAGTTGTCGAGATACCAGGTCGAGGTTTGGGCTACGGTAGGGTACCTGGAGATGCATGTTTCAAACTTCGATCTCGACTTGATCCAGAGCACCTGTGCCCGCTGCGGATACGGCGATTCTTTGGCCACACTTCACTCAAGTCGCGTGCATTGACGGGAGGAGCGTGTGTTTGCGTCTTTAAAGGTAGAATTGATGAAAGGAGTTGGCCTGCACTGCATCAGTCTGTCAGCGGAGGCCTTGGCGCAGGGGTGGGGCGCAGTGGCACATGGGTGTGGTGAGTTTAAGGTGCAATGCACTGTCGGCAGATGCTACCCTGACAGGAAAGCACGGCGAGGCTGCTTGTAGCAACCATGTATACCTCATGATAATCACCTCCCACGCTCTTTGGATTGTACTGTGTTCGACTGCCGATACCTGAGGTACTTGCCTGCCACCTACGTGGCATCTTGTTGCAAGCCGCATCGTCAAGCACAGGCGGCAGGGTGACTCCTGCCGGCCAGGGGCCTTGAGAGGTAACCCGGTTCCGCTCAAGGTACTCTTTGAGGACGATCCACCTTAATTACGTGGCTCCATCTCGGCAACTAGCGGCGAGGCTGGAAACAATGACGCCGCCCATCCATGCCTCGTGCTGATGCTGCCCATTTTCCGATCCAGAAGCGAAATGCCATCAAAGCCGATGAGGTGGGAAAATCAGGCGATCAGCGCAAGCATCTTCAAACTCTCCACCCAAAATACCTTGCGAATGCATCTCCCTGGTGCCCGCGTGATGTGCCACAAGAAACGAACGGTACCCCAAGAACTCGGCTGTGCTCCCAACGACGATACCTCGCTTCCACGATAATCAGCCTCGCTTCATCTGCAACACTGCGTCCTCGGGAGACTACCAATCCCGATGAGGATTTGTGGCAGTGCGTCGGCCGCCGTTGTTTCTGCACTCGCGCTTTGCAGTATCTTCTCGCAGCTCACGGACTGTATCATGTCACCCAAATCTCTGTTTCAAGATCTTCCTCACGATGCCGGAGAATCGTATCAGAGATGGTGTTTTACAGCTGGTGCAGTTGTATCAACAAGTGGGGCAGCGGTAGGACCTTTGAAGTACCTCGTGAACCAGTGTCAGTGTAGGCTCGATGCGCAAAGAAAGCGCCCCTCCGCAGGGAACCCTTGATGCCACCCAACCCAACTCGGTCATTGTGCATGATCTACCACTAGCGTTACTGAGGCCAATAGAATCCAACAGACAGGCACGGAACGAAAACCGAGGGTCGAAAGATTGCACCCTAGCCTGCACCGACCTGCGTCACGTCTTCCCGATCGGGCCAGGGCTCTGTAGAAACATCACAATGCCCCATGAAACAGTTTCAATGCGGTTTCCTAGACCTCCAGCACGCTTCGAATTTGAAACAACATCACCAAAGCAGCGTTGCGCCCAACCCATCAGGACACAGCAGATTCGGCACAAGGTGTTTCCCAGATGCACCTCCCTGCATCGCCCTGGAACAAAGAGCCGATGCATACTCACCTGATCAAGGCCCAGCGTCGAATATGAGTCTTGTCCGGTAGATGCGCTTTTGCCCAATGGAGACAAGGTTGCCCGGTCAGCAGCACTGCAGACTTCTCTCATGTGCCCACCAAAGCCATGCAGGGCGACGATGCCACCCATCCCGGACGTGAGGGGCTCCGACGACTCCGTCTTATGTCCCGTGCCACCCTCCCCACCCATATACTACAATGTCACGGCACCCACGGGCTGACCGGGAAGCAAATCGAATCATCGGTCTTGATATGAGTCAACGAGAACTTCTCATTTGTCATCATGCTCGATTCTTTGGCAGCTTGCACGATTTGTCGACTAGCGGCGCTGGTTGGCAGCTGCCCTTACCCACCAAGTATTTCATGTGGATCTACTAAAGCAAATGTAAGCGGTTGCATCAATGGCTTGTAATTGATCACAACATTTTACATAGCATGCAACGTCTAGGCCATGCTCTCGTCGTTTGTGACAACGATGGTGAAGACGTAGAGATCGGACAGTTGTGGCTGACCAAACATGGCTGTTACCAGCAGCCGGCAATCGCAGTGAGAGAGAAAGGTACATGCTGCAGAGTAAAGGCAGAGTGAACCAAGCAACTGCGTCCCCGACATGGATCGAATGCCGGGCTTATTGACATCTACCCGTGATTCCTCAAATGTCGTCCATTTTCTAACGAATAGAAGCTTCCGAAGTCCGGCCGGCCCGGGATCGTCGGAGTGCAAACGGGGCAGATAATATTTGATGAGAAATGGCCTGTCTTGATGCCGTTTGTACCGTCTTGGCTGCAAGTCGGTGACGGTACGCGTAAAATCCGTGGGATCACCGCGCCTATTATTGGACTCTTCGGTACCCCCATGGATCTGGCTGGTTCACCGACTTGATCACGGGAAATCCGGCGGTCGAGACTGAACCACGGGGATCTTGTACCCCAAAGATGGTGTGATCGGAAGGGCATGAACAACACAGTCTTACATGGACACGTGTGACGAACATGGTCTGATATCTGTCGCAATCGGATTGGTTGTATGTTGTCTGCTGAGTGCATATGCAGCCTTCTTCAATGGACAAGGATTTGATGCCACCGGCCTTCTCGGTCTCCTAGAGCATCCCGACGCCTTGCATGGTGGTGCTGGTGGTTGGTACCGTGGTGACATCGACAAGAATCTTGGCGGTACAGCCAAGAGTTTTATACGCTGCGCTTGTGACCGAGTAGCAACCTGATTTGCGGAGGCACTGGACTAGGAGATGAGGGCGAGACTGTGATTCACACGATGGACCGAAAAGGACAGCCCCTAGTTGGCGCTTCTTCGCCAGATTTTAGACACCCAATACCTTAAGCAGCGATGTGATGCATTAGCTGCTGCGCTACACCAAGCCTGCATTAAGAGACCAAACTCTTGGGCGATAGGGCTTAATAAACGCAGTAGCGGTTGCGGAGACGTTCCATTGAAATGGCATCTCGTTTCATTCTAGCACGAACGATAGTAAGGCACCTCGGTCATATTGTCATCTGTCGTACTACTCGATATTAATGCCATGCAATCAGGCGGCTGGGTAGACCGGATGTGGCTATACCTAACCAACTACCCCATGTCCGTAGACGTCTTTATTTACCAATCCATTTCTCAGCCTATCTCAGGGGCGAGACCTTTGGCTACAGTAACCACTAACTGCAATGGACAGTTTGATATTGTTCATATGTCTGAATATCGAGTCACCGTCATCAGCATGATATTGACAAGGCTTTACAGTGCTGCGCGAGAAGTTTGTAATTGTCATGAGAATCGATCTATATAACAGTACCATGATGCCGCCAGCCTAGCGGCATTCCGGATTTCTGCAGGCTCCGATGAAAGACATGTGTTCATCAACTGTTTTGCACCATGTTGCACCATCCACTGCCTCCCCATGGCCATGTCCCGCGTCACAACGTGGACCTGTCCTTCAACGTCCATTTGTCTCCGTATCGTGTTACCCTCCCTTCGGCCTGGAGCTTCGACAAAATCTGCAAAACGCCGCCACTGGCCGGTATGTGTAACTCCTTGGGTACGTCACGGTAAATAACTCGGACAAGATCCATGACTGTCCAGACATCACCTTCAGGGTTGTCCGTCCGTAGGGTTTGCACGACCTGGTCCTCGCGCTGCTTGCGGTGTTGTATGTATTCCGTGATGCGGCCGGGCCCGTCAGTCACGACCGGACCGTGGCCCGGGTAGGCTCGACCTTTGAAGAGGCCGTGCATCTTGCTGAGGCTGGCAAGATAGGTGGCCATGTCCTCGAAGACACCGGTGCCCTGCCCAAGCACGTTGTCGGCGGTGAACATGGCATCCTCCTCGGCCAAGACAAAGACCATATGATCTGTCGTATGGCCTGGCGTATGCACGGCTGTCAGCGTGACGCCGTCGGCGCGAAACACTTGACCGTCAGACAACGGTGCATGGCCTGGGCCTGGATCGTTCTTGTAGATAGTGGCCTCTGGCGATGTGCCGATGAGGTCCGCAATCCCTCCAACGTGGTCATGGTGCCAGTGCGATATCAAGACGGTATCGACAATGGCATTTTCCTCCTTCAGGGTAGCAGTAAGCGACGCCAGCCACGCCGGCCGGCCTTCACCGGTGTCGATGAGGATGCGCCGCCTGCCGGTGCCGAGCAGATACGTGTTTGTGCCTTGCAGAGTAAACTTGCCGGGGTTGCCCCCGAGTATTCGGATGCACACAGGGCTCAGGCGCTCCACATCGGGGAGGGCCACCAGCTGACCGGCCATGGCGCAAGAGTTGCGACGTTGCCGGACAGAAGCGACTGGCGGGAGTGGTTGCCAATGTCCAGCTGCTCGCCGGAGGTGCGGTAGTCAACTATGGCAGGAGGAGCTGAAGCTTAGGATGGTGTCTAGGGGTCGCCGGGTATACACTGCCATTTCAATGACCCTGGACAAGACGGGAGATGCTCGTAAGGCGTGGCATTTCAAGGCGGATGCATCTGTTGACTAAGGAGGGGTTGGTTGGCGGTGGTGCAATTCATCAACCTCGGCTCACGACTTACCCGGCATTTGAATCTCCCAGCCAGTTACTTCACAATCATGCTGTTCAAATGATGCGGTGGTTTAGCTCGGAATTGTTTGAGGAACGGTCTTCAGTCCAAAGCCTAGTGTAAAGCCAGCCAATTATGCTCGCCTTGAATAGATCTATGGACGTCCGTGACTTTCAAGGTCTCCGACTCGACATTGGAGAGGAATTGAGGTGAGTAGCATGTACTTGCGATTAGCGGACCGCCTGTTACTGAACAAGGGCTCTGGAGCGCCCCCCGCTGGAGTTCCCTGAAGCTGGATGGGCCGTGCATGTCACTGGTAAGGCGCGTGTAAGCGCGATGCCGGCGGCTATTGATAAGGCCCGCCGATAAATCTCTTATCGCAGCACCGCCTGTGAGAACATTCCAAGGGACCATTGCCTCCTCTGGGTAGCTAGCCGACGCAAGACGAGCCCGTCGCCTCCATCATTGTAGCTCCGGCATGCTCCCTGGCCGTGTCTCCTGCAGTTCTCGTTGTGCTGCGTTCACCCGCGTCGCATTGTCTCGTTTGCACATGATCTGAATGCAGTAAATACTCAAGGTTTGCGCCCGTACCTCATAGTTTGCCCAGTCCCGCGTGCTTCACCTGCATATACATCACACTCCCAGGCAACATTCAAGAGCCATGTGGACTTTTACTTTCTCCTGATCTAATCGAGACCTTGCCTAACTTCAATGCAGGAGGAACCACTGCATATTCCAGCTTCCGACCATTCACCGTCGCCACTGAGCCGTCGATCGATACCTTCTAACTCAAGGGGTCTGTCTGCTTGCCCGCCACAGCGTGCACCCGCGCCACGATCTTCGAGCCCAACAGACCCCTCGCTTTCTTGGCCAATACCCCCAAAGCTACGTCGTCATGTCTGGACGGCCTACAACGCCGGCATCGCCCAAGAACGCGCGGGTCAAGTCACCGACCCGGGGTTGCCCCATGTACGGCTGCGGTGAGCTTCGCCCCTGAACCACCTTCAACTACCATTGTCCTGACGGCGTTAAACAGAGCATGTACAAAGGCTGTTGTCCCAGAGCCAGGAGGTTATGAACAGCTCGATCGCCCACTACAAGATGATACTGCGTACCATCTACGACGCCAGCCCCAGCATACCTCAAACATCCGTCAACCACGAGGGACGACCAATCACCTCGATCACCTCCAATTTTCTCTGTCTACAATGCCCCGCAACTGTTACTGAAGATGACCTGCTGAAGCATGGATCAAAGAAACAACACCGATTCTGTACGACTACCTATGCCATCCACGATGGAACAATTGCTGACACTCCCAGATGTCGACTCTCGAAGCGGCATACTATACTGCCAAATGTGCGACGATCTCGTCTGGGATCCGACGTTTGAAGAACTGCGCATAAAAAAGATAGGCACCGGCTCTTTCTCCGGTATACACGCGGCCCTGGTTGGGAATGTCATTGTCTACAGCCTGCTAATTCATGTGCTCCATAGGTCGCAAGCGAAAGCATGAAGAGCTCTTCAGTGACCCGGTCAAGGAACTCGCCACTTACATCAACACAAACACCACCACCGCTTCTTGTCGAGCAAACGGACTGCGCGGCATTTACAATGCGGGGGCCACATGCTACCAAAACGTTGTGCTCCAAAGCTTTATTCACAACCCGCTCCTACGCAACTTCTACCTCAGCGACGGACACCAGAGCAACGACTGCCAAGTCTCGCACTGCCTGAGCTGCGCAATGGAGGACATGTTTCAGGACTTCTACGCCCTGGAAAGTACTAACGGTTACACGGCAGCGAACATCCTGTCCAGTTTTTGGATTTCCGAGAAGAAGGCCTTTGAGAATCTTGTCACAACTAAGGAGCAAGATGCGCACGAGTTCTTCCAGTTTCTCGCAGAGGAGCTCCACGAGAGGAACGGCGATGGTAAGAAGCCCGAGGTCGGCAGCGAGCATAGCTGCGACTGCATAATTCACCAGACGTTTTACGGCAAGATGCAAACATCAACGACTTGTCAAAACTGTTCGGGCACCACCAATGCCGTGCAGTCATTTCTCGACCTCAGCGTAGGCTTGGACAACCTCGCGCAGAAGAGAGGCAAGAAGACAGGGCAGAAGATGCCGGCACTGACGCTGGTGGAATGTCTGGATGAGGAATACATCAAGTCGGACAAGTGCGAATACAGATGCCACAACTGCGAGTCGACACAGCAAGCCAGGAGGCAGACGACCATCAAGTGTCTACCCAACGTCCTTTCTATCCAACTCAAGGTACGTAAGCTCATGCCGGCTGCCGACTTGCCACTCTAACCCGTCTGTGTAGCGCTTCGAGTTCAAGCAAGGAAGACACGACCGTGCAGCCTCCAAGATCGATAACGCCGTCAACTTTCCTCTGCAACTGAACATGTTGCCGTATACGAGTCGCATTCGGGGCAAGGACAGCCGGGAGAACCTGGAGCTGGCGAGGACATGCATTTACGACCTCCTCAGCGTGGTCGTCCATGTCGGTGAGATCGAGACTGGCCACTACGTGTCGTATTGCCGCACTGGCGACCAGGTATGTTCCTCACTGAATGATCTACCTTCGTTTCTCTCCTAATTCGTCGGTCCAGTGGTTCAGATTCAACGATCACAAGGTGCAGCTGGCGAGTGTGTCGGAGGTGCTCGGGGCACAGGCGTATCTGCTGTTCTACATCGTCCGGACCCTTGCATGAGCAGCCGGCTAGAGTTCAGGACTTTGCATCAAACGGCGTCAAGGGGGCACGGTCAACAGCACAGAGCAGGGTTGACTTGAAGTATTTGCATGATATAGCGCGTGATTGTACTAGGGGTATTTAAGTGATTTCTGTGCTTCGGCCTATTGACACGATAGCCTCCCAATCTTCATATTCAGATGGCTTAGTGTATATTCCGGTCACGACCGTCTCATGCTTTTGGCTTCCATCTCCAGTCTGCGCACTCGAAGTTGGCATAGCAGTAGAACTCGTTGCTCAAACCCCGGGCATGCTTCGGCTCGAATGTGGTCGTCCGCACCCCGAACGACTGGTACAGCTTGCACACAAGCGGCTCCATGCGCTCCCCCGTGCACACCACCACCCGAGGGCTGCCTGGCTTCAGAAGCCATCGTGCGGTCAGGGCGGCTGTAGAGAGGAAGGCTTGGTTAGTCGCTAAGAAGAAGAGGGAGGAGGA